>VFFE01007593.1:196583-228911 GCA_008921705.1 Burhinus oedicnemus | reverse complement strand
CGCCACATCCCCCGGCGCTGCGGCCGCCCCAGCCCCCGAGGCGGCCGAGGGATGGCGCGGCTGGCCGCACCGCTGAGAGGAGAGCACCCGCAAAAGGGCCCTGTGCACCGCAGCGCGCCCGCGGTGCTGGCACACGCCAGGCCCCGGTCCCCCCTTATGCACCCACAGCGCCATGAGTACTTACTGCCTTGTGAGGCTCCTTCACCTGAGGCAGCTTCAGTGTCTGCAAAGAGAAAGAGCTGCACTTAGATCTGACGGCCGACTCTGCCCCCACGTCCGACAGCGCGGGGCTGCGCCTCAGCCGTCCCTGGCGCCTCACTCGCTCATTCTCCCCTCCGGCCGTGGCTCCCCTTCGCCATGGCATCCCGCGACGCCCGGCCGAGAGCACCTCCCCGGAGCGGCTGCCCCTGTGGGAGGTGCAGGCGGGATGGGGGCTGCCGACAGAGCGGGCTGTGAAAGGCCGGCGGCCCTTAGCGGGGAACGGGCTGCGGGGCCGAACCGGGCCACCTCGAGGGCTGTTTTTTAAAACGCAACTGCCTTTGGAAGAGCCTCCAACACCGAGGCTCGTTTCCCGAGCTGTGACAGGATTCGAAACGGGACAGCCCGGCCCTGCACCCAGGGAGCCTGCTCGGGGGAGCTTTGGGGAGCGAGGGCTGCCCGCCGACGTGGCTGGGACCGGCCGCCCTGCGCTCTGCCCATGGAGAGCCCCGCCATCACCCCTCCTCTCGCCTCAGGCCGGCTGGTGTCCTGCCGCCAGGCGCAGGGGCCCGGCCGAGGTGTGCACAGGCCGGACTGACACACCCTGACGGTCCCGCTGTCATCAACGGAGCTCAGAGCGATGCGTTTCATAATTTCTATTGAAGGTTTGTTGAAATCGCTCGTGCTTAATTCCTGGGCAAGTGCTGTCAAACAGGGAACAGGTCACCCCACTCAGCCGCCCATGGGGGACGGCACAGCCAGCTCCACTGCCCCTCCACAGACAGCCATGGCACAGCCTCCAGGAGATGGGCCATGAGAATCCCCTCCTGGGGCTACTCTGTCCCGGTCTTACTGAAGGGACGTGTGGCGCGGTGGGAGTAAAAGCTCCCTCCGCTGTAACACGTGGGACGCAAGAACCGCACAGCAAAGATCAGGCTCAAGCCCTAAATGAATGCAACGGGCCGAGCCACAAGCTGGAAAACAAAACCAATGTTACAAGTCAAGGCTCATAAATGATTAGAATTTCCAAGCCGTTTTGAAGTGTTTCATATTCATCCTAAATTGCGTATACTGTATGTCACATTATCTAATAACATAACTACGTTTCAAAATATTCCGTATGCCTCTTGGAATCACGCGCGCATTGCTCTGAAAACCACAGCTGCAGAATGTCACAGCATTTTTGAATTTAAAATTTGCAACCTTAAGTAATGAACACTGTTTGCATTTAGCTTCCTTATTTCTTAAAAATAATAAAAACAAATTATTGTGGCTTTGTGAATTTGTACATTTCTACTCGATTAACCTGCCTGATTAGATCACTTTTCTAGGCAATGTTACTAATTTGGCACAACTTCAGAAACTGAGGGGCCAGATCAGAAACCCTCGGTATCATATGCAAAACCTCGACAGTCAAACCTCTGTATTTTTCCACAGCTGCTACTTGTTTGAATTCCCACCTATCACTCAAGGAAAAAGCTAGCTGTGGCACAATGGAGCTCTGCAAAATGCTGTCCTGGCGTTCACAGACAACGGCATAAACCACAAAAGCTATGTACTGTGCATACACCAGGCCATTTCTGTCATTTAAATAGCTTTAAAAAGTACTTCAGTCAAACTTAACAAGAATCAGGCAACACACAAATGTTTAAGGAGCAGCCATTTCTGAAGTGCGTTAAGCAATGCTGTTACTCTTAGTCATAAGACAGACTAAAGTCTTCATGAATTAAAAAAAAAAAACTAAAAATCCCCCAACAGCCCACTCTAAATCACCTTTGGGCTGAGACCAAGTAATTACAGCTTCAAAACAAAAGACCAATTTCTGAGAAAGTTGCAAAAGTGAGAGTAGGGAGGCCAGCAGGAAAGCTGGAAAATAGGCAAGTTAACTCCTGTGTCTCAAGTAATTTTCTGCATCTCCTACAAAAATCTGCTGCAGAGTGGGAAATGTGCACAGTAGCGAATGGATGCTTGGGATGCAGCGCAGAGGGCAAAGGACCCCCCCAAATGCTATGATTTTTCAGTAGCAGATAATCATACAAATGAAACCCAACTTTCTTCAGCTCAGAAACGCCATCTCTCCTCAGGAATGGTTATTTCTCTATTAATTTTCAACTTCTCACCTCAAAATCGTTTCAGTCACAGAACTGCTCCAACTCAGACTCCAAAAATGTGCACTTTGGAAAAACACATTTTTCCATATTCACAGTTTGAACGAGTCATCTTCCTTTTCATATTTTATGGAATTGAGCAGAACCCATTCTTGGAAAATATTAATCTGAAACTTTAAAAGCTTTGAGAAGCTTTTTGAACAACTGGTTAAACTAGAAACTTCGCCTGGAGAAAACAATCCTACTCTAGCACATTCAGCATCGATTCTGACGATGGCAGGTCAGCCCCTTGGCTGGCACACCCATGCGGGAAGGTAACGGAGAGCTGATCGGTTCAGAGGGAGGCAATGCAGCAACTAAATAATGTAAATAAATAAAACAAAAAAACCCAACTTGAACAAAATCATCGTTCAGCCCAGAAAAGCTTATCTGGAAACAGAGAACTTCCACCAATTATTAGGACAGAGGCGATATATCCTGCGAGGGTTAAACTTGAGCCTTGCTATTTTCTTTCATTTGCTTTCTGAAGAATTCTCCTTTGGGTAAAAATCTCCCTTCCTTGGCCTCAGCCCAGAGGTTTTTAAATTTACTTTCTGAAAGTCTAATAAAGTAATTTCAGCCGGGTTTTTTTGAGTTACCTAAAAGTGAAATAATTTTTCTGACTCAAAACATGCAGATGTTTTGCTGCTTATGCTTAAATACGACCCAACTGTACAAAACAAAACTTTCTAGCTGACTAACTGCTGAAGGGAATCCAAACCTTTTAATGACTTGAAAAACCCCACACAGCTAAACAAAAAGCACTGTAAGCCCCCCATTTTGAAGGCCTGAGCTGCATGTAGGCGAAGCGGTAACGTTTGTCAGCGCCCATCGCTGGGACAGAGTCTTCCATCGCCACCAGGAATGCGCAGCCTTTCTGCTCCCCCTGAACTCCAGCAGCTCGGCAGGAGGAAGGAGCCGCGATCCTGCGGGGCTGCACAACAGCTCACAAAGGAGCCTTTCAGCTCAACAACACCAATTTTTTTTGTTGTTGTTGGGTTTCTTTTTATATTTTATTCGCGTGTTTCGGGGAGGCGAAAGGGAAGGAACGCAACCTTTTCATTTCTTCCTTGATAAAATATAGTGAGTAAACTTCTTACCTACGTTTCTGATTCTTTGCAGAAACCTTTATGTGGGGCTTTCCGTGCCTGCATCTCGGCTTTCAGAGCAAAGCAGAAAGGGAGCTCGCCCCTGCAAGGCAGCACGTCTTGAACAAGAGCTGCCTCAACCCTTTGCACGTGTGAACAGTCAGGAGATCAGTTGCTCCCTGAAATTCTCCAGCCAATGCTGAGCACCACAGGGAAGGCTCAAGAAACTAAGAAAATGCCCCATTTTCCAAAAAGAAACCACCCGTTCCTGAAGGCCGACAAGAAAAAAAATCAGCCTAAAGAACACAGGTCACCTCCAACACAGCTTCTCTACCAAGGAGATCTGGAGAGGAGGCAGGTGCAGATTTAAAAAAAAAAAAAAGTAGGAAATTTCTCCCAAAAACTATCATTACAAAGAAAAATGTAATTTTTAACCTTTAGAGATCTTGCCAGTGTGAAAGTCTTAACGTGGAACTGAACAGTTCAAAGGATGAGAAGAAATCTAAGTTTTGCACGGGGCAAAACAAGTGACTGACAAGTAAGGACTGACTGCAAGAGCAGAGAGGGCAACAGAGCTCCTGCCTGCACTGGCCACGAGCCGTAAGCCCCCACCTTATCTGCTGCAGCTGCTAACTGGACACCGAAATGTACAAAAACCAGCTTAGAAATAACCTGGTCCAAAGCAAGGACAACTTCGGACCTCCAAACCTCCCGATCCGGGGACAGAAGTCAGTTGGGTCACTGAACAGTGACACTGGAGCTGGCTAGACAGATGGTTTTTTCAGTTGTTCTGCCCCAAAGGTCCAAACCAGACCAACACAGTTACTATCTGCTCTCCCATGTGCTGAAACTTTTGCGCCCCAGCTCTGTCCATCTGCAGGACCAAGCCACATCTTGGCCAAGGACCATCAGTGACCAAGGAACCACACAAGAAAGCAAAAACCAGAGGGCTATGCAAGGGGAAGGGGTATATCCTTCAGCAAATCATGAAAAGCAGCTATTTCTGCTTGAATGCCCAAAAAGCCCTGCCAGAAAGCACCTAAAGAGATGAAAAAGGGGTCCTGAGTTTGCTCTGGCTACTCTGATGCTGAGCTGGTGAGTTTACCCAAGATCAGTGAAACCTTCAGGGAAAGGCAGATGTTGTGTGAGTGATGGGGTGGCCCAGAGCTCGGGGAAACCATGGCTGACGCTCGGAAAAAGCATCAGGCAGAGGGACTGCCAGGTCCTGCCACTGCTGGCTCCTTCCTTGGCCAGCCAAAAAGAAATGACTAAAAGATTCAGGATCTGAGTTTCTGGCAGCTGATAATCGCACATAATAATCGCACCTAATATGCCAAAGGAGCTCAATTTTCAGTGCTTTGAGGACAAGCAGACCTAGAAGAGCTGGCTTGCCAGTGCCTTGGGGTTTTATCCAAGACACAGATTGAAGATACAGAGGGAGAACATGCAAAGTGCAGAATCCCATCCTCAGTGTACACGTAATCACCAAGTTATCTCACGTTTATTATGATGGTGCAAAACCAGCCGCTTCTATATGAAACCTTAGATATGCGTGGCAATAAAAGCAGCTTTCACAAAAATTTTGCAGTCCTGCAGTCTTATCCTATTTCCACCACTGTTACTGGTACAGTTCCATATACAATTCTCACTGGATAATACCACACAGGGTTTTCCTCCATATAATTCTTGCTTTTTTTTTCCTGACTGTACATTATGTGCACATTATTTCTCTGCAGACAGGTACACTTCCCGACTGCTTTAACTGCCAGCTCAGGTTCTGTTTCTGGGAGAATCACGTTTAGAGTTGCATCGAGTTTTCAGTTTCATTTCTTGTTGAGGCGTGTACAGGAATAAATATCTCGTTTTGATTTTTACTGTCTTAAGGCAATTCAAATGCACTTTAAATGTTACTACTAAATGCATCAATGTACAGCAACATAAACCAACATTTTTTAAGTTTCACATATATAAATGGTGCTTCTCCATCACTGATGTGAAAATTACTAATAAATTTCCACATCCAAAATTTTGAAAATTTCCATCTTCTATAGCTACACCTTAAAAAGGCTTTGGAAGCAAAAGGTAAAGTCATGTCTCTACTGAGTTCATGACAAAACTATGGTGTCATACTTTGGGGTGGACTGGCCACTGAGATGAACGACAGATGCTCAAACCAGGACATAGGGATATTAACTGCACATGTGTATGTTGATGCATCCAGACTATTTAATATATAGCTTGATTTCATAATAAAAATATAAATAAATGTATAAATACGAATCAATTGGATCACACACTAGGAGGTGACCTCCTACTAATACAGCTCCTAAAATTCCAGCTGAATTAAAGATCCTGTAGTGCTTGGGGAAGAGAAGTAAAATAAAAGCAATCCTTGTCCCTAATCTAAATATTGCAATTATTATTGCAAAATTATTGCAATGCTGTGATGCAATAGTAAAGCATTTTGCATGTCAGCAAATAACTGCTGCTCACTATTATTTTAGGGATTTTTTTTCTTAAACTGCAGAGTGAAGCTATTTTGTCGTTACATTTAAAGGACTTTTAGGAATTTTGTTGGTATTTAGAAAGGAATACCAGCATCGAAAAACAATTCTGCATGTATCTAAGGATACAGAAGAAGCTCTGTGATGTTACACAACCATGAAATTAAAGGACGTATTATGAGACTGCGAAAAACTCTGGGAAGTTAAGATGCATGTTCGCTTTTCAGTTGTGCATTTGCTGACTTCTGGGAATTTACACATTTAAAATTTAATACTGCATTAGTCTTCATTATTCCTGGATTTTCAAACTTTTCACTGGGAGTTTCCTTTATGCTCCTTTAGACATTCCAGTCAATCGTTTTATGGAAGCCCATGTGCGCTGATACTGCTAGTTACAACAGAGGAGCTAAAGCAGATGCACCTACAAGTCTGACACACAGACCTCAGTGCTCAACTCAGGTGAAAGAAAATAAAACCACTGAAAAGCTCATGAGCTAGTTTCAAGTCCCTGTTCTTCTGTTATTTCAGATACATATTTCTCAAATTACACAAACTATGCTAATTGTACAAAACACCAAGCAAAACTTTCACATTTCTGCAATTAAGCAACATCGAATTGGCCAAACTTACAGAAATTTCAAATAGTCACTCCTGACTAAGCACGAGGTATTTCACACAAACAATACATTTGGAAGGTGACCTCAGCCGACAGCAGGGGTGAGTTCAACTATCATTTTGATTTTAACATAAAAATACAGCAGTATAGCAATGCCAGGATCTGACTTGATATCCGCCCATCCTGACTTAACATGGATGGACTAAAACACGCAGCTGGCCAAAGCGTGGGGCACCCTGGAGAGGTGCCTGCCCCTGTGGGGGCAACTACACTGCTGGCACGTGGGACCGTTTGCCAGGAGCAACGTCCCAACTAACAGCAATGTCCCCAGAGAGCCCCGTGCTGTAAATACTGCACCGATCGCAAGAGCTGCTCCCGACCTCAGCAGAAATACTGCTGGAGTAGAGAGCCACAAAGCTTAGATAGCCCCCAAATTTATCCTGTGAATGGGCCACCCGAAAGAAGCATTATTGACGAGCAGAGAAGCAGCAAGGCAACCTTCAAGACCTTCCCAAAAATAAGTCCCCGAGCCTGCACATTACCCCAGGATTCCCAAAGATTTGAGCAGGAGTGAGATACCTCTGTGCGCTCGCACATGGGTCTGGAAACAGTTGTAATACTTGTATTTCTTCCCGCATATTCCACACTCATAAGACCCTGAAAAACAAGACAGAAAAGTATACAACACCATATTAGATCAGGAAAAACAGCCTCGCCACATACTTATCCATAAACTGGGGACAAAAGAATGCAGTTTGCAGTGAAGTAATTTTTGGAAGGTTCATGGAGATAAATGCAGGAAATCACTATCCCAAGACTCAATACTTTTTTCAGCCTGATTTAAGATTCCTTGGCATATTACCCTGAACTTACATTTTCAGTATATCTTTGTAACTTTGCGAACATGAAAGAGCCACTCTCAAAATAGCCTGACTTATAATTTTACAATAATGACTAATATTTCCTATGGACAGAAATAACCTTGAATTACTTTTCAGGAAGTTCCTAGTATCTGAGAAAAAAAGCTTTTCAACTGAAAAAAGAAGGCAATATGTTATCTTGAGGCGAGGAGTTTTCAAAATTTCTCAAGAAATGCACAATGTACAAATTTCTCAAGAAACCCACAGAGATTTGGTAAATATCCACCCAGAGGAAACCAAATAGATACAAATAGAACTTTTGACCTTTTTAAGGAAAAGCACATGACCACAGTAGTCTCTCTTCTCAATTTGTGTCTCTAATTCCAGAAAACACACATCTGCAAACAGTCATTTGAAATGAAACCAGAGAAACAGAGCTGGGAGAACCATTTGTAATGATGAAATTATGCAATTAATTTAGCCTCTTCTGTTCATTGGACAGGCAGACAGAAATTTCCTTAGATTCGTTACTTGATTCAACCTTCCCCCCCGCCCCGCCCCACCCCCCAAGTCGGTGAACAGGCTATAAATTCACCTTTCAAGTTCTCACTTGCAAAATGTATTGCATTTCTTAGCTGTCCATCAGCAGCTAAGTAACTGTGATCCCATCTGTGCTGCTCAGCAGGGTGAGAGCAGCACTTACTGGAAGAGGAGGTGGGAGAAAGAAAGGCTGAATATTATTTTGTGTGAACGTAGCACTTCATTTCCATGGACGCTTCCTCACGCAACCTTGAAACAATCTTTTCCTGACCATGCGAAACAGTAAGTCAAACTCAGGGATGAGCCACAAACAAGAAGAAAACATTCACACACACACATCCAAATAAGTGTTTCCAAACATTGTTTTACAGCAATACTTACCCAGCGCTACTCAAAGTAAGCTCTTTCCAGGAACAAAACCAACTGTGTTTTTTTTAACACACTATACCCACGTTCTTTTTTTCCCTTCCCATGCCCTATTGCTTACAGCTTGGGAAGAAAACAACCCTCCTTCCAGTTCGTAACAGTGCTGAATTCCCTGTCCATCACTGTTAGCATCACTTGGGACTGCCTTTTGAGCTTGGGAGGCTACTTTGTCATTGATGCTGAACGAGGCATTTCGCTACAGTCCGATACGCAAGAGTACACATCTGAAAAAATACTCTAAAAGAGTGAGTGGTCCTACAGTCAGTTGACTATGTCTGATCTGCTCCATAGCCTTTTAATTACCGTAGCTAATTGTATTTTATATATAGATATACATATATGGGACAGTCATCACCGTGGTCACTCCACACAGGCTTTTCTAAGTGAAATCCTGGATATCAACAAGTCAGCAGCATCTCCCAGCTCTCATTTTCCATGCTCAAGGACTGGTAATATTCATCACCAACCTCCAGAATTCCTTCCTGAAAACTATTCCAGCTGGAGCCCCCAAGCAGCACGGCCAGAAGACAAGCACACTCCCCATCACTTGGGCCCTACCACTAACCCTGGGCAACAGGTCAAAAACAGTAAGGGAGTCTAGGCTGATATTTTTCCCCATTTTTCTTGTATTTGCCCCTTCCTGTGGAGATAAGTCTATGGCACATAAATGCATTTGGTTGTGCAGAAGTCCTTCAAGAAGAATATAACCTGTCCAAGTAACTGTGTAGTGCCTTCCCTCTCCATACGAAACCAAACGGGTGCTGCAGCCCTCATGCAACGGGCTGTGCCTGGAAAGCCAGGGCAGGAGCAGAAGGCACTGGTGCGTCCCACAGCCAGTGCTGTTGTGCACATGTCCTGAAGCACCCAGGTCTCAACTGCAAGCCGGGAAAGACTGGAGTCATCTTCTTCGAGGCGGGTACCTCTACCCACCTCCTAGGCAGGGGCAGTGGAGCACTGCCCCAGGAGACAGCAAGTTCGTGGGGGGTGGAAGGGAGGTGTGCTACAGATCTAGAGTCCTGCGGGCACCAAGAGACAACTCAACAGCCACAACTGTGTAGTCCGCACACCGTGATATGGGGGCAAAGGCACAGATCCTCGTATCAGAGAAAGGACGGATGACTTGGCACAATAAAGTGTTATCAGAGCAGAGGAAAGATGAAGTGGGAACAAAAAAGACATCGCTGTGTGTTAAGGCCTTACAAAGAACATGCCCCTGTTGTTGCCTTTGGACACTGCCACCGTGGTCATGGTTTATCTCAGACTTTGTCCACATCAGGATGTGTCATGCGGGTTAAAGCTGTTTGTAGTAGGAGAGGAGACGGGGAAGGTTTTGGGTTAGTTGGTGCATTCAGTTTTGCCAGGCTTTCCCTGAGCCTCGCAGTTGGAATTTGGGCAACACAGCCATTGCATCCAGAGCTTTCCCTTGCTCCCTGATCCCTGGTTAGACTTTCACACTCTTCCATCACATACCAGACGTGTATCTCAATGCATGGTCAAAAATCCAGGTCCCTGAATATCGATTTCGTGTATATCCAACGGGAGAGCCACGTTCCACTGCTTTTCCATCTAAATTGTGCAAAAAAAAAAATCAGAAAAGAGCCCTTAAAGTGGATGCATTCCCAAAGAATAATGATGGCCGAAACCTATTAAAAATTTCAAAGACTCATCTGTCCCTGTGGCTTGCTAACAAGGTGTCAGAGGTCACACAGAGTTTCTTAAGGCTTCTGCAGCACTATCTTATTTGCTATAACTAGGGAGAATCCAAAGCGCTCTTGAATTACGTGTGCTGAGCAGCTCAGCAGCTGAGACGTCAGCATCACGGCATGAGTCAAGCATGTGCATGTTAGACTGACAGTCTCAGAAGGATTCACTCTTCATTTTGTCTTAGAAACATTTCTGATTTAATGCATTACTTGAAAAACCCTCTCCAAAATGTTTCTCATAAAGCACAGCCCAGATTGAGAGCTTAAATAGTCTTGTGTAAAACTTCTTCTGATCAACTCGCAGATAACTCAGTCTTCCAAAACACAAATACTGACCTGATGGTATTCCCAACATCAGAAAATGATCCACATCAGCCAAATAGTCTCTCCCCTTTCTCTTGATTTACAAGACAAGTGCGGTTTTCTTTTCCGCTCCTTTCTATAGAGACGGTGAACTTCTCTGCCTTTCCGCCCTGATGCCCCTGCCCTGAGAAATGTTAATATGGTGGAACTCTCCAAATGACCCCAGTCCAAAGCCAGCCCATGAAGCTAGTGAGAAAAAAGAAGAAAAAGAACAGGAAATATTGCATCTCGGAGCTGTGCAGTGCCAAAAACACACCACCCATGGGGCAGGGAGAGCCGGCGGTACCATGGGGGTACAGGTGGGTGGATGAGGAGGAGCATGGGATGCACAGTGGCAGTTATCAGTCTGCTGCTGACCGGACCCCAGGTTAGAGCCAACCTCTCTGTCAGCTTTCTCTGCTTGGGGTGCCCAAAGTGGGACCCCATGGAGCTTGCAAGACTTCTGTGGAAAAGCAGGTGAAAGGGAAACGGTCCAAACCCACGAACATCAGCACCAGCTCTTCGGCTGGGGGACTGCAGCCACTGCCACCACCCAGCCTGCTTCACTGCATCCGCTCTGGTCCATCGCAGCGTTTGGGCTGCTCCAAATGGATGGAAACAGAGTCTGGAGTAGTCCAAAGTGCAGGGAGAGACGTGAATGTGTAACTGAACAGGCAGCCGCGTACACAAGGCCTAATTTGATGCAAACGCTACAAGCAAATAGTGGCAACTGAGCTGGGAATCCCTGTTATAAATTGCTCCAAGTAACAACTAAAAATATAAATACAGCATGCTCCTGCAGGAGATGTGTGACTCAGAAAAGAGACATAAACCTTCTAATGCGAATTTCAGCCAAGTCTCGAAGCTGAGCCCTGCAGGAAAGCTGTCTGTCACTTGGAGCCACCAGTGCCCTGAAGCCTGCAGCACTGCAGTCCCGGCTCACACAAGACATCCCCCATTTACCTGACTGTCCCCAGCACACCACAGAAGGCAACAGTCTAAGGGTCAGCATTTCCATGCGAAGGAAGAGAGATTCATTCACTCCTGCCTCACCACTTCATTCTGCATTGTGAATTACTATAAAAAAATAACCATTTTCAACACCTCCAGTCTCAGCTTCCCTGATGAAGGTGAATAAAATCCTACCAAAGCCTTGCCCTTCTGCACGGTTGAAGTGATTTATACACAAGGCTACCAGATCACATCACAAGAATGGCTTCAGGGAGAAAATCTCCTGGAAGTACCAGTGAGCAGCAGCAGAGAGCACGGAGCCTTTGCTCCAGAGGTAGGAGGCACCAGCATCTTCAGCTGGTCGCAATCTTGGGCTGTTCCAGAGCAGCAGCCAAAATGGCCAGCGAAGCAGCGGGCACGGGACATTTCTTGTGCGAGTTACACAGATGTCTACAGCAATGGAAATAGTGCCTGTCTGTGGTTTCTGCGGGACGATGGAGGGGACCAGAAGAATTGACTGGGAGCCAGTTCAAGAAACCACAAGGAACTGATATCTGGGCACCACAGTCGGTCCACACAGAGCACAGTATTTGGTAGCCAAACAGAAAAGTTATTCAGAGCCACCTCCCCAACAAACAAGAGTTATGTGAATGGCGGATGAATAGGGGCACTTACAGGGCTCTTTTCACAAAGGAATCAGCCGCCAACTGCCAATCGCCTCAGGACCAAGTTGCCTTTAAAGAAACCCAGCGCGAGGCTATAAAATAACAAATACGATGCACATTTTTCATTTGAAAAGGCCTTTCCAGATAGAAGTTCTCCAGTTTACTTTCTGCAGCTTTCAACCACCGCTTGTTAACTAATAAATAACTCTCTGTCCCTCTCCCCATGGTGCCTATACATTGAATAGTGTCCCCTCTCACTCCAGCCTGTCCCCACAGTTCTCAGTAGGTACGACATGTTGGTGTACATCCAAGTTAACCAACAGCAAAAGCCAGTTCCCCACTCTGCACAACGATATAGTCAACTCAGGGGACATCAGCTGCAGAGCAGCTGCTGCTGCGCAGCCAAAAGCCGTGGCGGGAACAGGGTCCTACATGATGGTGCCGATCTGCAGATGCTTTCATCAAGGGCTGGTGACCACGGCTGAAGGAGAAGCTCCTTTGCCTCCCATCGATGGTCATGTCTCCACCCATCCCTCCCTGGGCACCAGGGACACCTCTGCATTTCAGGGTTGCCCACGCAGAGACCAACCTCTCAAGAGCTGTGGTGGCACAAAAGGTCTAAATATACACAGAGTATTTCCTCTAAACTGTAAGATCTTGAAGTTGGAAACAGGGACTTCTTAGGCTTTCCCTAGATGTTTTGACTCTGCATAAATAGCAGTGACCTCCAACCCTGCCAATCTTAGTGGCTGTTCTACTGGGGAAAGGAGGACAGGAAAGACAATTATGTTCCAAATACAGTCACCAGCTAATGACACCCTCCAGAGTTTCATTCCAATAGCGTGGACAACGATCAAGCAAAAACCAGGAGAAAATCTAACATCAGTAACTTTTCTCTCCTGCAAGACAAACCAACTCCAACAGCAACACTGAGCAGCTCAAATTAGCTTTCTCCTGAGTCCCTCGAAGGAAACATGGGTCCAACTGCTCTTTTTAATTTACATCAGCAACTGCCTCTGGCTCTCAAAAGTCACTGCTGGGACCTGCTCCATGTCAGAGCCAACAGAGGAGTCCCTTTAGCAGGAGCAGTGCCTCTCCAGGATCCCGCAGAAAGCCCTTTCCTTGGAGCAGGAGGTGAGGACAGTCTGATGTTCACAGGAAAGAAGAAAAAGCTTCTTCTCATCACAGCCGTAGGTGGAGTGGGATAGGAAGTACTATCCTGGAAGTGGCACACCACAGCCAGCCAAAAGTGAAAATCATTCCCAGAACATTACTGGCAATCAGAAAAACAAACAAACAGCAACCTGTAAAACCTGGTTTTGAGCTAAATTTAATTAATCACAGAAAGCAGCCACTTCCCTCAAAGCAACTTTCCTCAAAGCATTTCAACTTTTTCTCAGGCTTTCCTCCTGGTTGCCTCCTCATCTATGCCCAACATACCTACCACCAGCCCTGGGTTCACCATGAATTTTGCACATGACTGATGGGCAGGTCATTTAACATGTCAAAAGAAGATAAGCTTTTTCTTACAGTTACCCTGATCTTGGTTGAGTCTTTAAGAGTGACCAGATGCAAACAGATTGCAAAAGTTAAAGAAGGTCAATAATCCCAAGCCAGGATCCTGAGACTGATGTGCACCTTGGCTCTGGTCCCCCCGGCAGAGCTGAGCTTCCAGGAACGGCTCTCCGGACCTTCATTTCTCTCCCCAGCACCATGGACTCAGGGAACCAACTGATGGGGGATGTTATCTCACAGCTTACCAAGCGTCTGCTGGTTGCGAACCCCACCTATGACCACACAGATCTCCGCGGGCACGTCTCCTGGCCCATCTTTTATGTTCTTCTTGGAATCTTTGGTGTCATCCTGCCAGATCACCTCTTCGATATAGTCATCTGGTACCTCTGTTTTCACCTTCACCTCAGTCATCATTCCAGCCTCTTCACTGGGTGAGGACTGAGATGTCACCGAACCGGAGCCCTCTGCTTTCGGGCTCCGCGGGCTCCTCTTCAAACACTCCCTGAATGGGGAGAAAATAGGAGAAAACATGAATCCTTGTTGTTAGCCGTTCACTTTCTAATCACTAGGACATAATTTCTTGTAATGCAATTTATTTAAAATAAGTATGGGTAGGTAATGTTTGTCTGTCATATATGGTAAGTAATTAAAATTTAACCAGATAAAAGTAATAAAACCATTTGCTAGTAATGAAAATAACCTTAGCAACCACAAACAATAGTAGCAGTCATGAACAGACTTGAGCACTAAACCAGAGCACAGAATTTCACCTGGTTCCTAGCAGGTCAGGACCACAACTCCATCAAATATTATGCCAAGACCAGTCTATACATGCAAAAGAAATGCCATATCCTCCCGACATTTTTAATTTGGAGCTATCTCCACCCTTATGCACTCCTTCAGGGCTTAATCTACCATCGCATCCTCTCTTTTAACCCTTCAAAGCAACCTAACATCCTATGGCATTCGTATGGCCTTATTTAACATATACGGTGATGATCAAAGGGAATCATCTGTGGTATAATGATATTTAGGGAGACCATTACGTTATGGACAGATACAAGTATCACAGATGACAGAGAAAGCATGATGGGTGGGGAAAGGCAGGGGAAAGAAAGGAGGAGTCCCGTCTATTTAGAAGCAGATGAAGGAAATAGTATGTGTTTTCATCTTGGAATGAGAAAGCTAGAAATTCATGGGAGAAAACAATCTAAATAAATAAATATTCAAAAACTCTTAAGAGCAGGAAGGAAACTGGACACCCCAAAGCTGGAAACCAACATCAGTAAGTGCTGTGGTGGCAAAAGGCAGAGGGAGTTTGAGCATGACAGGTGAGGACCAGGTAATCATCCAGAGGGTAGAGCCTTTTCCAAATGCACCGTCCCACCACTTGTTATGGGCTCCCTGTTTTTAAGACTGGTTATTAATAAATTCCAACGTGCAATGCAAAGATAAAATAATTGCTGGTTCAGTCTGTGCAGAAGTCAGAACTACATACATAACAATAGCTTAGACTACACAGAAACAGATTTTAAAGACTGTGACGTATTTAGTCATGTAAACACTGGGAACAGCTGAAGGTGTTTGAAAACATTGTAAGCAGAAGTAATAGACAAAATTAAGTGAAAAACAGGCTGAACTTATGGATGAGAGCTATTAGACCATGCAATCGCGAAAGAGAAGGAAATCCCATTGCTTGGAACACCACAGAAAGTCAAAACAACATATGAATTTTAGAAAACTAACACCTGCAGTGGTTTCTGATAGGGGTTATGAAGCTGGTAGAGAAATCAAAATGCTGCAACTGCAGGCGGAAGCACCCAGCGGGTAATCTGGAAGGATGGAGATGAGAGGAGCAGATGAACGAAGAGAACTATCTTCTCCAATAATTACTGCACAACCTCCTACATGGACATGTAGTTGCTATTTCAAAATGGGTCAGTCACATCATACTGCCAGATATTTTATTATTCATCCCTTCATTCTCATTATGGAATGAAACGTACAATTAATAGCCCCTAAACAGCAAGAATTAGCCTTGACCTGCCTCCCCACTCATTCCCATCCTCCTCACACATACTCCCCCCGATGCTCCCAAAATCATACAGGACTTTTACAAGTGAGAAAGATGAATTAAGACAAAGAAAACGTGGTTGAAAGCTGGATGCTCTTTATGGTAATATTATTGGATGCCCAAAAGGTCCATCAATCTCACCCGACAGCGGCGCGGCTGAGCACCCGTTCTAAAGCCAAGGGAAAGGCAGCAGCCAGGAGCTAAAGTACGAAACATTCAGCCATCAGCAAAGGGTGGGATTAACTGCAAATCAATCAAACCGAGAAGGTGTGAAGCACAAAACACTGATAAAGGCAGCAAAAGCAATAGGGTGGGGGGGTGGGGAGAAAACAGTGGGGGAAGATCAAAAGCAAACCGGTACAATTGCCACTGGTGGGCAGAAAGGTGAAAGCAGCCAGTGAAAGCCAGCTTCGTACCTAAAGGGGAGGCAAAATGCCTCGGTTATAACGGTACAGAAACCTGTACTTGCCAATCCTGGACAAAACAACATAAAAATCAATGCAGGAGCCAAGTGATGTGGATTTAAAAGCTAATACAACGAGCAGTGAGGCTAAGGATACGGCTTTCTGAGGAGATTATAAATTGGCTAAGAACATAAGAGACCTTCTGACAGTGCCCAGCTCTGCATCGCGTCACGTTTGGATATAAAGCAAATCAGCAGTACACGGCACGAAAGGAGCGATGGGCCACGTGTTGCAAGGCAAAACGCTGTCCTCAATGGGTATTGCTCCCGAGAAGAGGTATTTCCACAGGGCTCCGGAAATGGTTATGTGGGGCAGATTTATTAATGCGCTGGAATTAAATTGAACATCACTGTTGCTAAAAATGACCAGTGGCCCATGGACGGGGGGAGAGCGACGACTGTGAAAGGGGCACCAATGCCAGCAGATCCATCACTCCGTAAGCTGTCTCTGCCCAAAGCCAGCAGTTGTAGCGTAGTCAAACGTGTCCAGGAACATGGGTGCACCCACGAACAGCACCCACAGTGCTCAGCCGTGATGCCAGCAGGCAGGTCACGCTGCAGCCACACAGAGCCACGCTCTGACCAAAAGGAGTAACACAATTTTCAGATACACGTGCCTGAGATCGAACAAGGAGGTAATTTTCTCCCTCTGGGAAGCCATGGTGAAGCCAGCCCCAGCGTGCTGCCGACAGACTGAGCGTTTTTAAAAGGTGATTAGAAAAGCTGGAGACAGTTCAAAAAAGAGGCACTGAAATAGTTTGAGGCTGGGAAAAGACACTTTATGACTTTGCGAGACCAAACAACTTCAATCTGTTTCTCATGCCAAAACGAAGACTGAGAGATTATTTGATTGCAGCATATTATCATCTTCATGGGGAGAAAATACTGTCTTGCCTTAATTTGGCAGGGAAAAGTAGAGTACGAGCTCATGGCTGGAAGCTGGAACCAGTTGAAATGAGGCATAAAACATTAGCATGGATGGTGGTCCACTGGAACAACCATCTTCCAAAGGATGTGCTCAGGGAGAACAAATCTCCCCAAGTCTTCACACCCAGAGTATCTGTATCTGGCCAGCCCCAGGTTACTGGGCTCCATACAGATGTGTACTGCCCAGACTTGGTGGCCTGAAGCTGTAGGAATATATCAGTTATTAGACCAGACCAACAGACCTTCAAAATTGTCATTCTTCACACTCACTGACTTTGTGGATCCATCTCTGCCAAGAAAGTAACTTCCCGGCTGGGCTGTCTGCTCGTAGGTGGGACCTAAACCTGCAAATATTAATTGAAATCAGTACTATTCCTCTGACATGGCCCCATGTGTTACAAGCCTGAGCAGGTACTCGGTGTACAGAAGGACAACAGCCCCAAATATTTTAGCAGTTATCTTCTGCATGATTTCATAGTACAGAAGTGCCGAAAGAAGCCTGCAGATCCTCTCAAAAACAAAACAAGCAAAACCATAAAAAACATAGCACCACTGGATTTTTACAGCAATTTTACAACAATTTTACGACAAACAGAGACCTTCTCTGTCTTCTGATGCTTTCTAGGAGAGAAGAAAGCTGCAGCCAGCCGATGCACCTGGGTTATAGAATGGGTACAGACGTACCCACTGCGTGTGCCAGGGAGGTGAACCCGCAGCCCCCAAGGCTCCCCGTCCAGCACCCCAGCAACGCACGCGAGGCCAGGCACTGCCTGGTGACCCAGCACAGCTCTGCACAGACCCACATCCCACGCAGATCCCATGGAAAGAGCTCTAAGGTGGTGAAAAGGGAATCAATTATAAGCATTAAGATTTTTTTTCCAGACTACATGTATCTCTAAAAATAAAAATACACACACACATGTATATATATAAAAATGTATGTGCTCGTGTACGCGCACACACATAGATATGCATGTATACATACAGGAAGGGCTGGTACTTGCATCTCTGGCAGCATCCCCTTGTCGCATCCCGCTCCTACCCCTTTCTGCCACGGGAGCCCCAGGACGCTGCCAGCATTCTCTGCTGACACCCTGAGGTGCCGGCGTTTTACTGCACGACCCAGGTCCTGTTTCACAGCACCGAGGGCCCCGGCGTCCGGACTGCGTGCGCCAAAATGCAGGAAACACCATCCCTGAACGCAAGCTTCGCTCTTGACCTGCAGCAGGCTGGGAATCAGTCCCACACCACCCGAGAGCAGTTTTAACCACCTTTTTCATTGTTGTTTCACTTAAGAAGGAAGAGCTGTGTTCTTATGTCACTCTTGTTACTCCACATCTCGCAGAGATCTTCTAGCCACTGGCTGATGTCAAGCTTTACCTTAAGTTCAACTGCAGACTCTCTCCAGCTCAATGTCTAGAGGAACATTATGGTTTTGCAAAATACCTTCAAATAAATGTAATCAAACACTAATACAGTCCCAGCCCTCTTTTCTTCTCTTGTGGGTGTGCTACGCAAGGGACAGAGGAGCCAGGAGACTGTAATTACTTCATATGATGCATGAGAGGAGCATCACCAGCTGCTGCTAACAGCAGGTGAAGGCAAGAGACCCCTCCTACCTTCCCAGTACGTGGAGAGTATGTTCCTCATCTTTATTCTCACAGCCTCCAAAGCAGCGATGGACAGACTACACAGGAGAACTTGTCTGGAGACTACAAAACAAGATCCTGACAGGCTCTTACTGGCCTCGTGCTAGCAGTGACAGAGAAAGCAGTCCCCAACGGCACAGCATTGCAGCGATCATCACTCACATGGCGACTGTCCAGTGATGGTTCAATCTCTCATTCTGCTTGGACAATGCAACCAAAAAGCTCCCCAAGCATGAAGGTGGGTCCCTTTCCAGGCCAGGAGGCGCAGGGCTGATGAGAGCTGCTGCTGCAGATGGCAATACACCCAATGGCGCAGCACCGAAAGCCCTGGGAGCAGGTCTGAGCTCTCAAAAAGCTCACTCGGTGTCTCTGCTGGGGGCTACACAGCTTTGGAGAGAAAAAGGTGGCAGCAATGGTGGAAGACAGCTCTCCTAGCAAGAACGAGCATCACTTTCTTCTGGTCCCATGTGAAATCCAGTTAGCGCTTCTGTGACTAGAGCAAAACTAGGATCAATTCAGGCTTCTTGGGTCTGAAGCTCAATGTGCTGAAGTGACGTTGTGTCGACTTGGGTATAATTGTCCCTAGGATGCAGGGGGCAGGGGGGCTGCGCTCAAGGAACGATCCTCCTGGGACAGCAGAGTTTGAAGCCTCTTGGTTTGGCTGGGGAAACAGCACCAGCATCAGGAAGCAAAACGGGAAAGAAAAGGAAATTACCGACACTGGAAAACTTCAGACGGGATGGAGAGGGGTACGTGCACAGCCACAGCAGAATCAGGTTTCACTTAGGAGACAGCATTCACCACAGTCTCCATCAAGCATGGCATCAAGCCAGGAGGGAACACACGTGCTGACCCAAGAGAGGTGACCCAGTAAAGCATCGTTTCTTTACCACCCCTTTGGTCCTTGGATGTTGGATCCTTTGCAAGCCTGTGACGCTGCAACTGCTTGGTGTTGTGCCCAATTTTGCCTCCCCTGCTTCTAAGCAGCACAAAGAGCCTCCAACTAGAGATGAGGATAAAGCAGCAGCAGATTCAGAACAAACTTCTCCAGAAATTCACCCTGAGAGCTACGGTGACAGAGAACATGCTGCCTGGTGGAGGGAAGAAATCGGGCCCCTGCACCACCATGTCCAGACCTGGTTCTGCCGCTCCTGCCTGCTTGCAGCACTGCCAGAGCTGATGCGTAACTGCCGGTATGGTGTCAAAAAGAGGGTGAGTAAGAATAGGAGTGAATTTGCAGATCCCAAGGCTGGAAGGAAGTCTTACTGGTTTTGGGTGGGGGCACAGAGAGAAGAGGACTACGCAGCTTCCGGGACGTCAGCTAAGTCAAATATCAGTACTTGGTCCTGGAAGCAGAATTACTCCCCAACACAAACCATGAGGTGACCATGTCCCTGAGTGCTGTGACTGTGAGGCACTGAGCTCACACTGTGCTAACCCAGAGATCAGCCCCATCTTCTGAATTCCTGCGGGGCACTGCTGGGTAACACACCAGTACCAGTGATGTGGTCAGAGCCTCCACTTGGTGGAGACAGCAGCGCACAGCAACTAAGGGAGAACCTACCATGAGTCAGATCCCACTGCCGGATGCCATCTGTCTCCTGGTGGCTCTGAACGCAGTCCCCAGCCTCATGCCATCACTTTTCTGGGTGAAACAATTCAACGTTACAGCGTTCAAGTGTGGCCTTCCAGGGATCAGCTGCAGTTCCCTCTCCAGGTCCAACCTGCATTTAACATCCATGGCATGATGTTCCCTGGGAAGAGGAACTTCTTCAAACAAAGCACTGTTTGCACAGGACAAACGTCTCAGAGAAATCAGACCAGAGATTAACAGAGTGCACAGGCACATCTGGCTTGAACCCTACCTCCTTCCGCAGGGTGCATCTAACATCTTCTCCATGTCTTTGAGCTTTCCTGGGGAATACCAACCTCCTTTACTGTTTAATGTCTTGTCTTTACTGCATTGTGGATCTTGGCAATCCAAGAGGCTCTTCCTTGCCAAGGAGAGGAGGCAGAAGCCTTCGGATCACACACTGCTCACACCGTCATTCAATGGCGTGCCTGGGTGCTTCTACAGGTGAGGTACTGTTTCATTTTCCAGAACAGGCTCTACGGATTTTGAACATTAAAGAGGCAAACAAACATTGCACTTGCATGTATCACTCCTGTGACTAAGTAGGCCACATAGCCAATTACTGTATTACCAGCTCTGCCATCTCACAACGCTCATTTCAACATTGCTGCCTGCTTTGATCATCAGACTTTCATCTTCCGATGACATTACGGCCACTTTCATGTCAAATAGAAGCATGTGAAGGCAGAAGAGATTTAAGGAGGCCTTGATGAAGACTCATCATGGGGAACTGGAAAGGTAGGGGTAAAAATGGGTTCTTGGACCCATACAGGTACAGCTTCCCTTGGTCCTGCACCCATGATAGTTCATGAAGGGCCTAGGCTTTAGCACAGACAGACGATGCTGCAAGATAATATGGACAAATGACCATGCAAGGAGTACAATTTTGGCTATAAAGCCAAGTAGCCTGGATGATGCCTCACTGGCATCAGTGCAAGGAGCAATGCGAGGGCAATGCAAGGAGCTCTTCCAGATGGAAGGACTGAAAGGCAACGCCTGACCGTTCGCAGTGGTCTGCTCTGCTGGGTAACACTCTACGCATGAAGCTAGCGGACCTCCTTTCAGCCAGCACCCTATGGTAGAAAGAACGGAGGAGAACGGGGTGCAAACCAAAGAGCTGCAATATGGTGCCGTTTTCATCTTTGGAGAGCGTTTCTTTCTGGCTGTGATAAGCGGAACCAGCAATGACTGAAAGCAAATGGGGCCCGTCAGCTGCTGCAGCCAGAAGAAACCCGCGTTTGCAGTTTGCTTTTTCTGATCTGGAGTAGCATTCTCATAAATAATGAAAGTGACTAAAAGCTACTTAAAAAACACACACTCCTCCCTTATGAAAGAAATGAGAAAAAACCCCAATTATAAAAGGACATTTCTTCCAGCTAGGAATAATTTGTCATGTAATTCTCTGAAGACAGCAACAGAAACATGCATGCTCTGTGCTCCCTTTTGAGTGATCCGTGATTGCATATGTACTCAGATGGCTTCTAATGAGGCTATTTTTATAGCGCACATCCTGCTGAGCTTTTTGGGAGGGGCAAAGTGAGATCAGTGGAGAATCAGTCTTCAACGTCAGCTCCTGTGTATTTTCTCCTCAAAAGGAGAGGAAAAGGAAACAAATGTGGAGGAGGACATATCACTCTGAACCAACACCTACAAACAAAGCTCTTCTGCCCCAGCAGCAAACGTGTAGCATCTTCAGTTTTCCTGGACACCACTCAAGCTGGAAGAACCAGAGACACATCACTAATGCTTTGATGGTATCAATGATGGTGATACCCAACTCCCCTCTGGCTGTGCGTGCTGCGCCCATTTACACTACTGAAACCTACTCTTGTATGGTCCTTGGTATGCTCTTCTGGTCTGCAGGACGAACAAGGTTCAGAAGAGTGCAGTAATGAGGACCATGCAGTGGGCACCTGAAGGAACATGCTTTGCAGAGCCCACCAGGCCAATATGATCAGTATGATGTTACAACTTGTCTTCTTGAGACCAACGTGCAGCTGGCCGAATCAAAAGGCCTCAGCTGTCAGAAAGGAAAGGAAGCAAAAAAATGGGGGAGGCTGAAACTGGGCTCAATTTACAGCTGTCTGCCATGGTTTTAAAAGAACCAGAAGGCTCCTGCCATGACTGGAGCTAAGGGAAATGGAATGGGCAGAATGGATGTAAATGAACTCTCATTTTACAGGGAGATGATGCAAGCAGAGACAGAAAAAGAAAGACGTAAATCTAAAACTTGCTTGTCTGATAAATTATTTGTGGTGGCTTCCCTACCCCCTCCCCATAGCTCTCATTTGCTCCCTGGAGCAGCCCAGCTGCGTGGGCAGCGTGCCTTACACCAGGAGAAAGGAGGTAGAGCAGGTCAGGAAGAAGAGGAACCGCCTGGTGTCCTTCATCAGGGACATCTCTTTTGCAGACTTTACTAAACAAAACATTTTCAAGTTCAGTGTCAAAAGAGAGAAAAGACGTGAGTGTTACAGCTGAACACTTTGCTTCTAGTCTCCGTGCCTCCTGCTTCAGCTTTCAGATGTTCCCTCATAGACTTGACAGCCAAAGAGAGCGACCTACTCATCCAACCCAACCTCCTGTGTCACAGCTCACAGAGCCGTTCCTCACTCAGAACCACATCTGCAGCTTGAGCCAGTGCCTCCTTTACAGAGCCTGTCTTGATTTTGATGCGTAAAGTTCTGGAGTAACCAGCTCATTTCTGGGTCCCTCCTCTGACTAATTATTTTCCAAAACAGGCACCGTACCTCCAGCATGGATTGCTGCCTCCAGCCACTGAGCCACACTCTGCTTGGTTTGCTGGAAAAGAGATTCTGTTACAAGCAACCACCCCTCCATAGGAGGGAACCACCTCTTCTGCTGTCTCCTGAATGAAGCAAAGCAAACACACTTCCTTAATGTATACACGCTAAAATATGCCTTCTAATTCCTGACTCTTTCCACGAGCATTTGGCAGCCTGTCCACATTTCGTAGCATGGATACCAGAGCAGGACAAAGTATGCCACCAGCACTCTTAATAACACACATGGTGGCAGCACATGCTGGTACATGTGTCTAAAACCCAAATTTTCTCTTGGTCACAGAGTTGTACAAGAAGTTCATGGTCACTCATCTTCCACTAGGACATTTCAGTTCTCTTCACAATTACCGTGGTCCAAGATGCCATTGTGTATTCTCAAAGTGTGGGGTTTAACCGCTGAAAGCAAACGTTATAGGAAAAACCTGTTCACTCATTCTCTGAAGTTATTTTAGGGAATGGGAACTCCTTCCTCCATCAGTGGTAGAGGAGTGAAGACTTCTTGAAGAACAGAAAAAAAAGAAAAAGCCAGTCAGAGCTTCAAGGCATCTTCCACGTGCAATATGCTCATGTGAACCTCATGCTTCAAGGACTTCAAGGTCACTGCTACGTTGCAAGCGTTACTTCAAATCTCTCTACATGTTTTGTACATGGTCCTATAGGCTGTATCCTTGGTTGACTGGTTGTTTTTTCTTCACGAGGCTGGTGGATCCACCCATTGCCATACATGACTTTCTTGATTGCACTTATAAACTGACCAAAATAAGCCAAAGCTAACCAGGATGAATGTGCAATTCTCGAAGGCTGTGAGGCCCATGCTCCAAATTAAGCAATTAGATTTGGGGTCATCACACTAATTGGGCATTCAAAGAAAATTTCTGAGACAAGAGAAACAGCCCTGTCCTTGTCTGGCACCTATTCAAGTTTTCTGCTTTCTCCCCCTCAAAATAAACTGAAATCAGAGCATGAGACCACATCCTCCTGCAGGCAGAAGTATAACAGTAACTGTCATTTAGGTTTTTCTGGAAGAAATTTGCTCAATAAATACCAATATTGTTATGGAGTTCATAAATTTTGAAGGACCTAAAGGCTTTTTAGAAGAGAGATGCCTCAAGCAGGATCACTTGATCGCAGGATCACTGCCTCTAAGGGCAGCCAGCTCTTAAAAATGAAGGTAATAGCTTCCAAAATCCCCAAAATAACTAATGCAACACCTGGTGGTATGGTGTGGTTGTGCTGTCAGTGCTAAAATCTGGGCAAAACAAACAAACAAAGCAGCATAATTTTTCCAATTATGTCGGTCTACTAAAACACACAACCTTTCCTGACAACAAACACCACTTCAGTAAGTGTAAGAGGAATTTAATCGTGCATGCATTCCTCAAGGGATGCTCGGCAGCTCCAAATCCTTCAGAAAAGGTAAAACTACAGAACCAAATCAGGCTGCCTCTCCTCTAGAAATTGAACATTAAAATACAAACCAGAACAATAGTCAAGAGCCATGAAGAATTCCTAAGGTATTAGCAAAACAAATTCCCTTCAGTCCTTATTAGGAATATCTTGAGGATGGTTTGAAGAGGAAAGTCTAACCAAATATAAAAAAAATTCGGCTTATCCAGCAAAAAACAAACATGTACTGTTTGCCAAAAGCAAAAGAATTCAGTCAGATAAAAAATGCGACATAAAAATGATGCAGGTTAAAAACTAAATTTAAGATGATAATAGAATCGCTGCCAGCGTCTTTAAATTTTCAAGCATGGAAATGTCAACAGAGACAAAGAAATTCAGGGAAAACCAAAGAGAATAGATTAAGGGTTTATTTATATCGGTGAAAGAGCTCTGTGCTGCTTGACTAAGAAATGACTGACGGGGTGACAACAAACATCACAAGTCTCCCAACACAGCCACGAGGAGCCTTTGCCGGACCGTGCCACCGACCCACCGGCAGCAGCACGGCATGGCACAGCCGCAAGATGAACGGCATAAAATGAGCAATGGGAAAAGACAGACAGAAAAGGAGACGGGACCTCGGGACTGGGAAAACTCCCCAGCTGAGGAGCACTACAAATGAGGTGGCAGATGTCCTGCTGCTGGAGATACACATGCATTAAACGTGAAGAAGCTCTGAGGCTCTACGCCATTACCAGAACAACCCCGAGCTGGCCAGGAGAAGGGGTCACCCAAGGAAAACAATTTCCTGATAACTCAGCTTTGCAGAGGACATTATAGCTACCATGACTGAGTACTTTATGGCTCCAGAAAGTGATGTTTCTCCACCTTACACCATGTGAAGCCCTCCGAGGCTCTGGCGTTTGGCAAATTGGTGTGGATTGCACAGAAAATATGCCGGTCCCATGAGAGCCAGGATGCGTCTGAGTGCTGTCATCTCTTCTTACACGTATATTTGACCTTCTTTCGGGTTTCAAGGAAACCCACGCAGGTTTCCCACAGCTTCTGTGCTGGTCATAGTACAGAACTGAACTATCCACTTCTCTTAAATTGGCCAGAGGGGACTTCTGGGGGGGTTTTGTGCTGGTTGGTTGGTTTGTTTCTTTTTGAAGATGACTGGTGAGAACCCTTCAGAGAGCACCACAGCTTATTAAATACCTTGCCTAATTATTAATAGTCTTCTCTCTTTCTGACACAGGATGAGTCTGAAACTCTTCAGGCTCTGGGACTGAAAAGCCCACAGGTGGCCTTTTAAAGAAAAGGGAAACAATTTAAATCATTTTGCTTCTTGGAAACACTCAGCCCTTGGCCTGTCCCACAATGAGGTATGGTGTCCTCTCCCACAATGTCCAGCTTGGGCATGCATGGAGGTCGTCCTTCCCAAATGCTGGTGAAGACTGGTCAGCTGGGAGAGGGGTCTGCAGAAGAGCTGGTGCCCAGCTGGGTTATAGGAGCTGCTAGGGAGGGAGGATGTGTCCGTAAAGGACGGAGCAAGCAACACAGGGAGGAGAGGGAAAGATGCCACCAGTGAGGCTGGAGATGGGTGAACTGAGAAGGACCTAAGTAGGTGCGACCACTTCTCAGTACCTTGTCCTCCAGCTGCAAAGTCCATTCTTCAAAGGCAGAGACTGAAATGACCAGACTAACTAAGCACCACAGCTTGGTCTGGCATACTGGGGAAGACAGCATCGTGTCAGAGCTGGAAGACCTCCATGCCCCAGCTTAAAGGACCTGCTGGAAATGCTCCTGCCTGCGCAGCATCCTGCCTCCCTCCAGGCCAGCACAGCAGAGCCATTCTGCTGGACCTTCATCTCCAAGAGACCTCCCACCCTTCTCGGGACCTCTATCACAGTGCTGTTAATGCTGCAACAAAGATGAGACCCATCCGTGCCCTCACAGCCAGCTCATAACCTGAGAAGCTCTGGGATTTCACCTCCGTTTTGGGAGCGGAGCATGCTTTTCTGCACAGCTACATCTGTGCTGCAAGCGGGTTCCCCGGCTGGTGACAACCCTGGTGCAGACGGGGGCTCAGCTTCCAGCTGGCTCCGTTCCCTCCGCAAACAGATGCAGTTCCTATATCAGGGTCTGATTTATTCAGCAGGAGTCTCACACATTAAGCATAGTTAAGTCTGAAAACAAATCTAATGACTTTAAAATAAATAGCCAACGGAGGACTTGAAACTAAAATTCTTCCTTCCTCTGACACCCACCATATAAACAATAATAATTATATAAACCCGTGTCTAACACATGACTACACAAGGCTCTGGTGACCAAGAAAAGCACACGCTGCTTGTCAGACATAATTGCACATTTGGTTTTTCAATTATTTCTTGTCGAGATCCAGAGCCCACCATCTGAATGCTGACATTAATTATTGGTAAGTAGTTAGTTTTACAATAGCGTTATGCAGACTCACAACGGTTACTCCGAGGTCGGCAGCTCCCAACGCTGTTCCCACACTGCCCTCTGGTCCCTCCAAGCCCTCCAGGACTGTCACACAGACTCACACCAGCGAGTGATACCGAATCTGGTCCACCATGTGCTGAAGGGGCTTCAGAAGAAGCTTCAAGAAACTTTCCAGTAGGCAGCAGCAGGGTAAGGGATCCCCAGGCAACATGCCTCATCCACAAGAGCTCACGTCACCTACTGATGCCATCTTCCAGTTGAGTCCCCTCCGAGCCCCCCTCGAGCGCCCAACTCTAGGCGATGTACTCCGACAGCTAACTGCCCATCATGCAAGAAAACATCCTGCCTTTTATTGGCTTTTAATTTGCTGCCTTTTAATTTTGTTGACTGTCTCTTTTTTTCTTGCAAAAGGAAGAAAGAAGTCTCTGATCTACCTTTTCTGGAGTGTTCAAAAACACGCACAGCTTTGTCATGTTGTCTCTTAGTTGTCATCTTCTCCAAGGCAAACAGCCATCTCTCTTCTAGCTCCCTTAAAGGAAGGGGTTTTTTTTCTATGCTCCTAATAAGTCTCTTCAATTTTTAAAATGTCCCATTAATAAGCATACAGTGAGGTACGGGAACCACACACAAGTTAATAAGGCAGGAGAATAGCGAGTGCCTTCTGCCACCGCTAATTCTCAGCTGCAAACAGCGGCACGCGCTGAACAGTGTTATTTCAAAGGCAGCAGACAGGCCCGATCAGAGCCGTGGGGGTGATAAGATCATAAAAATCCTATGCCTTCAGAGCTTTTAACACGTACTTGAAACAGAATAAAATCAATTCAATACAATAAATAAATAAAAATAGTATCGACCTGACACTACGGTCACCACATTAAGACCAAGCATGCTATAGTAAAAAAAAGTAAGTTGCAGAAGGATAGAGTCGTCCCAGCAACCTTATTTTGCTTATATTTTTTACCAATATAAATTAATCGGTAAAAGCTTTCTCGATAGTTTGCAATTAGTGAGAGTATCAAGCAGCGACAACTTTGAAAAACATCTACCTTGTATCTCCAGCCACTAACAGCCCCACAGATTTCGTCAAAGCCAAATTTCAACCTTCAGTCACTGATAGAGCTCTCCTGAAATATTAAATTTTTATTCCATTTTATTTTTTTTTAAACAGACCTGGTCGTTTTCCTTTTTTTGACCATCTTTTGTTCAATCAGACAGATGCCAGAGTGGATTTTGTTTCCACTTTTCTAAAATAAAAATTGATG
Organism: Burhinus oedicnemus; assembly: GCA_008921705.1. NCBI lineage: Eukaryota > Metazoa > Chordata > Aves > Charadriiformes > Burhinidae > Burhinus > Burhinus oedicnemus. The sequence goes on along the minus strand of VFFE01007593.1, from coordinate 200,692 downwards.
GTCAGTCTCACACTTCTCTATGTGGGTACAAAACCACAGTGGTAATGGAAGGAAGCTCTGCCGCCCCCGTGGGTGCTCGGGTACCGCTCTGGGAAGGCCATCGCTTGCACCCAGGAGGATGCTCAGGCGCTCGGCCCTGAGAGCACCTCCTGCACGCCTGGGAAGGGAGGGCACCCACGGGGGACACCTCAAAGGTCAGCTCCCACGTGGAGACCACGCTCACCCACCTGCTCTGCAAAAACCCTCCGGCAACAGCTACAAAACTGAGTTAAAAGTCAGAATAAGGAATTTAGGGGAAGGAAACGATGCCTAGCTCCTTGCTTCTCACCCAGTTTTCCTTCCAGCACTTTCTGCAGGCTAATTCCCAGAGTCCCGAGCTGGGACTGCACCAGTGCTGGACCGCACTAATGGGCCACCCCAAAACTGGGAAAAGGGAAGTTTTCCTCCACGTAGGACACCTGATGCCGGCGCTGCTCCCCACTGCCCTTCACTGCCAAAATCTGCCTGCCCAACCCAGCGGGCACCCTGGAGGCATGCCATGCCGGGCAGCACTGCCGTACTGAAAAGCTGCCGGTAATGGGGGTATTTCATTCTGAAGCACTGAGCAGCAGAGTCGAGGTGCCGGGCAGGGACCTCTGTCGCAGCGGGGAGCACTCGGTGCACATTCGGCAGCAGGAGGTGGGGGAGGACCCCGCACCGCAGCGGAGATCAGAAGAACGGAGCAGGGTTTTAACATGGAAGGATGTGTTTCACCTGATGGATAAAACTTCAGCAGCGCTTTCAAGTCTCGGGAAGGAAGAAGAGGGTGCTCCGGCACACCGTTAGTGGAGAGACAGTATCGCTGGAGTGCAAAGGGGAGGACTGAAACGCAGCTGGAGCTGTGCAGGAGGCAGGCAGCGCTGGTGCTCGCTGCTTCGCTGCCGAGGGCTGTGGGTGCCCAGAGAAAAGCCTCATGTCTCACCAGGGTCTGCTCCATGCAGTGCTGGTGGCCTGCCTTGGCCAGGGAAGAGGTACCAAGCCCAGCAGCGGCAACCAGTAAACCTTGTTGGCTGCACCAACAGTGGTCTCGCTCCACACAGATCATGCCAATGTGGAGACAGTGGCTTCTGCCACACCATCACAGCTTCACTGCTCATGCCACTGCGGCATTCGGGGGCTGCCCACATCGCTGTGCCCCCTCGCGGAGGAAGGGGCAGGCAATGCTGATGGAGATAATGTCAGGACAGAGCGCAGTCCCCAGCACCATGCAGACTTTTTTCCATGGCAGCCAAACTAGCTCTGGTTTTCTGTTGTCCGTCATCCACTGTCCATGCTGATGTAACCCACAAACGTGCCTCAGGTGCTTGGCAGTCCCCTCAAAGAGCTGTGCATCGTCCCACCACCTGATGGCACCTCCCTGACTTTCCAACCATCTTCTCCAACTCTGGCGGATGTTTCTTCGTTTGGCTGCAGCCTGCTCCCTGTCCTGGGCCATGTGCTCCCCGCACTGGTGCATCTTCAGCATTCCTCCTGTTTCCAGCCTGGCATCTCTATGTCCTACATCTCCACCTATTTTTGCCACAAAACCTTATGAACCTGGGAGGTGAGTTTGCCACTTTGCTTGTGGATGGTAGACAACCAGGAACAGGCTTCGAGCATGCACGGGACCAGGTAAATCCTACTGTCACCAAAGCCACACTTTGCTCTCGGCTCCCACCACCTCCCCAGTGCCCGGCACATCAGCGTCGCTCTGCAGAGGAAACCCAGCTACGAGGAATTTGTGCCTGCCCAAGGAAGGAAAGCTGCCCATTCTTCTGTGTTTTCACAGCTCTGGACTGACTCCACCAGATAGAGATGGACCAAGAAGCACCACCTATAGCACAACCCAGCACACCCAGCAAGGTGAGATGCCCTATGGCATCAGCGGGAGATGGAGAGCCCACAGCACAGGGCAGATCCAACCTCATCACCTCCCTCTCCTCTGTGCCGGGCTTTCCTCCTGCTGCTCATGCTGGGGCTGCACATCTCCTGCCTGCACCGTGCAGGGCTGCTGGGACACACTAGTTGGGGGGCTGCCCACCACCACGCACCCCATGGGTGGCAGCAAACAGGACAACTGGAGCAGAATCCCCTCCATGGGACCTGATGTGTCCTGCGAGCAGGGGGGTCCGCACCCAACCACTGCAGCACGGCCCAAGGTCTCCATCCAAGAACCTCATCCTGCAATGGTCTTTGCACCCCGGCATGGGCACGGGGCTGGCAGGGCTCAGCTGTACCACTGCATGCAAACCACCTCTCCTCGCCGCTCCCAAGGCCAAAACGATCCTTCTTGCATCTGCTTTTTTAGTAAAATCCCAAAACAGGTGTATGGATGCTGTGCTCTAACAGCTCCCATCCAAGACGGAGAGCCCCATCCAAGCAGAGCCACATCTGCCCACCACGTCTCTACCCAGCAGAGAAAACCATCCACCTACCTGCTGGAAGAGCTCCTCCGCCCACTGCTGTTGCTCTCGTCGGCCTAAGGGGGCAAAAAACATGGGAAAAAAAGGACTGTTTAGGTTAAGAAAGGCAAGATTGTCCTCCAAAGTCTTCCCGTTAGCACGCTGCACCAAAATACCTGGGGTTTGTCCATTCTGAGTTACACACGTGCCCCATGTTGGTGGGACACGTCGTGCCCCAAAGGCTGGTTCTGCAGGAGGCCAAGGCAGGGTTTCAGCCACAGCCCCACCACGGAGGCACCTTTCTGATTCCCTCCGCTTGCTCTCGGGCAATTATTTTATCGCGCTTTACCGAAGTTTAAAGTAACGATCCCTCCCATGCAAAAATAATGCAATTTGCAGGAGGGAAATAAGGCAGAAATAGTCAAATTCAATGCTGCATCCAAGCTGAGATGGCCCCGCTCCTGGATTAGAGGGGCGGGTCCAGCGCACCTCCCTTCGTTAGGGATGAATTGCCTAACTGAGCCCCTCCGGGCCGTTAGCAGGGAGTAAGGAGGGTCTCCTCCTTTTCGGCTCCTTCCCCTGGCTCTCTGATGAGAGGCTTCCTTGGAAAGACAATATTATTCCAAACCCAGAAATTTTATTTCTGAATTTGTGCAAATACAAGTTAAAAGATATTAGCTGCATTTCACATTTTGTGCAAATGGCAGAAACAGGCAATTCATGTGCAGCAGGATGGGGGCTAGCCAACGATTTCGATAAAATAAACCCTTTTTTAATTTAAATGCTAATGCACTGAATTAAAATTTAATAACTGAGGAAATTGAAAAGCCGAGCAGGAATATTGGAAATAAATCCAAGCAGAAACAGCTGAAATTAAAAATTCTAGAGAGTGGGAGGATAGCAGCTAAGCTGTCTTATATGATTACATTTTTTTTTTTTTTTTTTTTTTTCAGAACGAAGGGGGAAGGAAAAAAAAATCCTATCTTTGGCTGGCTGTAGGGCAGTAAATCGAGAGTGCTGTGATTTATTGCTCAATTTTCCTGAGGGAAAAAGGCTTTCTTTCATGCTGAAATATTTCATAAATTTCAAGCCAGCATAAATTCTTAATTTAAAAGTTATGGAGGTCACATTTAGTGCACTGGTGCAATTCTGAAATCTTAAAGGAATAGCAACCAAAAATTGCAATTTGATTTTATTTTTTTAATTCTTCACATGAAATTTTGTTCAAAGGGATTCTCCAAGTTACACAAAGCAGAAACACATCCTGGCTTCTGAAAGTTTAAGAAATCCACTGGAAATGAAGAGATAAAAATCTAATTCAATTACAAAAAGGTAATTTTTTTATTATTATTATTATTATTATTGTTAGCCACTTGAGGAATTTCTGTTAAAAAATTTCCTCCCTCCATTGCCTGGGAAAAGCCAGAAGGGAGGAGCTGACAATGTAATTGCTTCTGTTAGATCTCCAATCTTTTGTGAGCATTGATATGTTCATTTGTTATACAGCTGTTCAGCTACAGAAAGGATGTCAGAGCACCCATAATTCAAAGCAATCAATCAAAAATTAATGATTTGTCATGCTTACACAATGGAAAAAAAAAAAGGAAAAAAAAAAAAAAGCTTTATGGGTTCCTGCAACTGGTAGATTGCTCAAACCTTCGGGGCATTTTCTAGAAGATTAGATCTGTG
>VFFE01007593.1:139643-192128 GCA_008921705.1 Burhinus oedicnemus | reverse complement strand
GGCTAAGGAAACCCAAAGCCTGGCTGTCACATGGCACCGCAGTCCCCTCCATCACCCCCACCTTGTCGTTCTCCCCGCTCCCCCCCACACTCAGCGACGTCCCCCAAAGTTTACAAAGAGCAGGGAGAAACATTGAGCCCATGGGGGAGCTGAGCAGGAGCCGCGCCCAGGCACTTCCCGGAGCCAGGACATCCCCTTTCCAAAGGGAAATCATCTCCCCTGTGTCAGGCTGCCGTGGCTCCTCTCGTCCTCATCCTTCGCCACCACAGATCTGTACAGGCAGCCTCCAAAAAGGGATGAATTTTCCACCAGGGAACAAGTATGCTGGAGGAATGCGCTGCCTTTTTCCTCAGGTGCAGCCTCCCCTCAAGAAATAACCAAAATAATAATAATAATGATGATTAAAAAAAAAAATAAAAATCTGCAATATCTCAGCTCTACCCAAGGCACCTTCTCCAGCCCCATGGCAGAGCCAAGCCCCGGGAGCGAAGGTCCCCCGTCCCCCTGCTCATCAGGGGGGTGCAAACACTCCTCTCCCGAGACACGAGGTGCAGATGTTGGCGGCAGCTTTAAAAAACAGTAGCGTCAAAATTATTTGTGAGGAATTTCACCCTTTTACTCAGTGGCAGCCTTGTCGCAGGAAAAAACAGTGCACGGATGGGCTGCGGTCAGTGCTTCTGCCTGCGGCAAGGGGGAAAACCCAACAGCAAACAAAAAAAAAACAACTTGAGATTTTTGGACCCCCTGAGATGAGAACAGCAGGAGTGTTTTCTACTGGAGGTCACCAGAAGAAAAAGGCAGTGACTCCCACCCTGGCCACAGGAGCACGCTCGGCTCCTGCCAAGCCAGGGATGCGCTTTCCCGCCAGCAAGAAGGATGACGGAGGTGCTGACGATGGGAATTAACCAAACCTGCCGGGGACACACACAGGTGACGCTCAACGCCTGTGCATGGGGTCATCTGAGATACGGTGGTACCAAAAGCCCGTGCACCGCCCATCGGTGTGAAGACCAAAAACCTCGTTTGGGCTCTAACGCAGCGTTCGGGGAAGCCTCCAGCATGAGAGGAGGGTGCTCGTTAGTCCCGGCCATACACATTGTTGAAACCCAGCTTTAGAAAGGCTTATTTTAACATTGAGATTTCCCAGGTTCACTCATGGGAAGGTGCTGAGGTGACCGTGACCTGCAGGGACACGACCCGTCCGCAGCGTGCCCATGCTGGACAGATGGAGCATCCCAACACTAAATTGCTCGGACACACGAGGAGCTCGTCATTCCCCACGTGGCTGCTCTGAACCCCATGTCCGCAGCGTGTCTGAGCAGAAAAAAACCCATGAGGTTAAGTGAGCAGCCACCTCACCCACACAAGCACCTCCACCACATTTACACATGCAAATAAACGCCTGCTGGAGACGGTTGCTCAGCCTAAAAAGAAATCAGAGTGGTTTCTAGATGGGAATACAGCATCACCCAAGCTTGGTCATTCCCCTGGCCATGTTGCTTCTTGCTGGTGGCCAACGCACATCAGGGAAGACCTTAAGCCAGCAAACACCACCCAAGGGCAATGGTACTGCAGGATGGCTATGCTCGTCAAGGACACCCAGGACCTCCCACCATGACAGACCATTACAGCTGTGGAGGAGACGCTCTGGCCCCCTCGTCTGGCCATCCAGGTGACACCAGTTATTTCCTCCAGTCCCACCTGCTGAGGTGCGGAGTGACTCCCTCTCCCAGTGCCCGTCCCTGCAGTACCGGGGACATGTAACAGCCAAGGACATTTCTCACCGCTCGCCTTCTCGCAAGTTCCCAGTCACCACGAAGCTGCTAGGTGCCTCCCAAATACTAATTAGTAACAAACACTAATGACGAAACCAGCCAGGAGGTTGAGCAGCCCAACGCAAAGGTCAGTCTGAGCACGGGATTTCACTGGAAAAGTCGAGATAGGAATGACCCCCTCTGCTCTTGTAGTTTCACTTCTGACTTCATCCGGGGGCCCTCTCTACACTGATTTCAATTCTCTTTGTATTGGCACAAGAATTATTTTTCTTTTAACTTCTTTTTTTCCTCGCCCCCCCCGCCCCCCAATATTATTTCATCTCGCAAACGGCAGGACTGGGTTTGCTCAAACTTCTCCCCAAACTCTTATCTCGGGCAGAGAAAGTTGCAGCACGGAGGTGAAAACTGTAAGTAGGAGAATAATAATAATAAAAAAATCACAATTAAAATCTAGAAATTATTCTTATTCTGTTTCATTGTGTTTACTTCTTGTCTACTGTTTATTATCTTCCCATTTTATAATCTTAATTTAATAACCTGGGTGTGCTGCCTGCATCTGCCAAATTTCCAAGCTGTCTCAGTAACTCGTAATTATAAGTTCTTCTAAGAAGTTTCAAAGTGAAAAGGTCGCATCCCTGCTGGAAAAGGCACACGTGGGGTTTTGCTAACCGGGAAATCATGCAAACACCAAAACCATGGAGGCAGTGAAAAATCCCATCACGAAATCACTGGCAGCCTGGCCGGGTGCTGAACCACGCCAGCGCTTTTCCCTCATGAAATGGAAAGAAAATTGCCTTTGAAGGACCCAAGGTTTCCATGTCACCTACCATTTGCTTCGGCTCCCCATACTTCAGACAGTCGCAGACATGTTTAAGGGCTGTAAGCAGTTGACTTTCAGTCAAGGGAATATTCATATGAGTAATTTTATGAACTCGCTGAAAGTACTGGCAGAATCTGTGCTTTGAATTTCAATTTTTCTCCCATGGCAGCCCAGGGAAATTCAAGTAGCACATACTAGCAGAAGCAGACCAAAAAAAGGGAACACTAAATAAATTTCAACCTAAAACTACAAAGGTTTAAGCAAGTATTAAAAAGCTTCAACCTGATGTACCTTTTTTTTTCTCCCCCCAAAACAGTCATGAAATTAAAATTATGAATTAAATCAATACAGCAAATTGGTCTGGATTTAAGGAGTTACTCCTTGATTATAAGAAACTGAAAAGTAATCAAAATAGTTTTCCATCTCCTGTTGCTCAGTGCTCTCCTTACTCCATTCTTTACGAGAAAAATAATCAAATTGAGGGTGAAGAGGAGAAAAGGCATTACTGATTACTTCTGAACTCTCATATAAAAGCTGGAAAATAAGAGTGACTGGGCAAAACAACAGAATTATCTGCATCAAGCAGTTGTTTACAGATGGTATGAGTTTCTCAGCAAAACAGCTGGAAATATTTTTAAAGAATAAATGTATATGGAATGAAACCTTGGGGGGGAGGAGGGAATTATTATTTTTTACTTGGGGGGAAAAAAAGGGGGAGAAGGAGCCATGCGATAGCATTTCAGAAATCCACCCATTTTTCCAGGTTTCCAGTTTCACAGGAAACTCTCAGGAAATCAATTTTTCAAAAACCCTGTTACAGGCACTTTTCCAAGTTGATAAAACAAACATCTAACAAGCTACGAGTGTACACGGAAAAAAAAAGAAAAATAGGACTTATTTATACATGGAATCCCACACGTTTTACTCCAGAAGCGCCGCTGAACACATTTTGTTCAGGCGTTTGTGAGCAGGCACATCTCCTGGCTGTGCGTAGGCAGGCTTTGCTTTGAAATGCCACGTCTGATGGGGCTGCGATAGCTCCCCACCGCACGAGTTACCCCTGGCAGGAGCCACCAGGAGCCATCCACCTGCAGAGGTCCAGCCCTTCCCCGCTGGAGCCCACACAATGCAGCGGGAAAGATCTGAAAGCCGAGTTTAAGACAAACCCCCTCGCAAGCGGAGCGGGCTGGGAGCACGTGCATGGGGTCTCACCACAGCTCAGCTGATGGGAGGCAACCTCAGAAACCATTTTATCTCCACTACACGTGGAAGAACTCAGCAGAAATTACAGAATCATAAAATAGTTTGGGTTGGAAGGGACCTTTAAAGACCATCAAGTCCAACCCCCTGCCACGAGCAGGGACATCTGCAACTAGACCAGGGTGCTCAGAGCCCTGTCCAGCCTTGAATGTTTCCTCTGGGCAACCTGGGTCAGTGTCTCACCATCCTCAGAGTAAAAGATTTCTTCCTTATGTCTAGTCTGAATCTACCCTCTTTTAGTTTAAAGCCATTTCTCCTTGTCCTATTGCTACAGGCCCAAGTAAAGAGTTTGTCACCAGCTTTCCTGGAGCCCATTTAGGGACTGGAAGAGGCTTTGAGATCTCCTCGGAGCCTTCTCTTCTCCAGGCTGAACAACCCCAACTCTCTCAGCCTGTCCTCACAGCAGAGGGGCTCCAGCCCTTGGATCATCTCCATGGTCTCCTCTGGACCCGCCCCAACAGGTCCATGTCCTTCTATGTTGGTGTCCCCAGAGCTGGAGGCAGCACTGCAGGAGGGTCTCCCCAGGGCGGAGCAGAGGGGCAGAATCCCCTCCCTCGCCCTGCTGGCCACACTGCTGGGGATGCAGCCCAGGATGTGGGGGGCTTTCTGGGCTGCCAGCGCACATTGCTGGCTCATGTTGAGCTTCTCATCCACCAACACTCCAAGTCCTTCTCAGCAGGGCTGCTCTCCATCTCCCAGCCTATTGATACCGGGGGTTGCCCTGATACAGGTGCAGGACCCTGCACTTGGCCTTGTTGAACCTTATGAGGTTCACATGGGTCCACTTCTCAAGCTTGTCCGGGTCCCTCTGGATGGGAAGTTGACCAGGGACAGTTTAATCTACCCCAAAATAAACCTCTGTACAATCATAGCAAGAGCAGGGGTTTGCAGTGGTTGGAGACGTGTTGGGGAGCACAGCCTCCCGAGCAGTCCCAGTCTTGAGGTGGTGGGCATAGAGCTCGGCATGGTTTGGCCAAAGCAAAGACCAGCCAGGAGACACCTCAAGCTCTCAGACAGCAGGATGTCCAAATCCAAACACCCTTGCAGGTGCAACACTGCAACACGGACACTACGCAGGAGCATTTTCTGCCATCGCTACTCCTGATGCACGTCAAAGCAGGTCAAGTACCTGACAGCAAGATGGCTCATCAGATACAGGCCCACCTGAATCATGAGTTGGTGCAGATGCTCACAAATCCTGCTCCCTAAGCATTAAAAAGAATGCTGAGAAAGAGGGAGCCAAGCCTGTATCTAGAGGAAAAACCACCTCCAAACTGGGTACCTCCCATCTGCCCATGAAACCTCAAAGTCCCATTGCTTCTTCCCAGCGTGAGGACAGAGACTCCCACGGATCATTGTGCTGGTTGCTCACAAGAGTCTGCGACCTTCAAGAAGCCTCAATTCAAGACATGAGGAAAAAATAAAAACAAAACCAAAACCAACCCATGTTAAGAACCTCAGAGGTCTGCTTGCACTGGTGGGACATTCACCAGCCACAGCATCGTGGATCTCAGAGCCAAGAAGGAGCGCTGTGATGAAGCACTTCTTGGAAGAAGCTTTCATAAGACTAAAACTTTGCCCTTTAAATCTGCAGAGGCTGTGAAGTATGTCCCAGAGGAGCTGCTCCAGCTCATGGTTAAGTCATCTGTGTTTCGGTGGGAGTAACGTGATCCCTGGGCAGAATTGTACATTTTGGGAGTTGTTTTTACCTCTTGTTTTCTGTAAATTTTGGAGAATGCTTTGGGTCCCTCCAGAATTAACAGCACTGCACAGATGCAAGTTGCTGACAATGTTCAGCTTAAATCTGAGGTACATAATAAAAAATTAAACTTTTGTCAAGCACATGATCATCCAAGGCAGAAAATTAGTATCTGGAATTAAAAAAATGCATAATTTGATAAATATTGCAGTGAGACGGTGTTAGGAACAAAACCATAAAGAGGTCCAGCATTGGCTGCGAGGCTGGAACTCGAGACTACGCGACACCCTTTCCCAATGCTAGCAGGGAAGGCTGTCCATTTGCAAAAAATGAATTTTATCCTTATAAACCCTTGCAGCATTTGAGATGGGCTAAGAGGCTGAAACTAAAGAAACATTTACCATTGGGAAGCTGACTACGGGACGCCACATTCTCTCCCAGTTTTGTAGGATTGGCTTTTGTTAATAGCATGAAATGGTGGTAATTTTACTTTGGAAAGGGAAAAAAAAAAAAAAAGTCAAACCACATCGATCTAAAAGTAAGAAGGGGGAAGGCACACAAAGCTGGGTAATTTTTTCAAACTTAAAAAAGAGCAGTAATTACAGGGGGTAAAATTCAGAAAGAGTTTAGTCTGCCTGGCTCACTCAAAAATAAAAAAAAAAAAGAAAAAAAGCAAAGAAAATAGTGAAAAGAGAAAAGAGAAAAAAGAAAAGAGAAGGAAGAGGGAGAATGAAGGAAGTTGGAGAAAGAGCAGGCTTAAAGTAGAAATCTTAGAAATTCTGCTTGCAAATAACTCCCACCAGCAAACAACAAATCCTATAAATATCACTAGATCGACTCCCCGAGCAGATATAAATCAATAAATAAACAAACAAACCTCCAAGATTAAATAAAAGAAAAAAAAAAGAAAAATGAAACTAAAATTAAAAAAAAAGAACAAAAAACACAGAAAAGCCTAGCTGGTCTCAGCAAGGGTGGGTGGGTTTGCTGGCTTCCCAAGAACGAAGGCAATTTGGAAAAAAAGGGAAGAGGAAAAACAAGTTTTCCTGGGTACATTCAAAGCTGTGAAGGGTGCAGCAGCGCCCCTGCTGAGACACCACTTCTCTCCTTGAGATAACCCAAATACTGCCCAAGGGCAGAGGGGACGGTGACCCAGGAACCCTCACCCAGGAGTCCTCAAACCTGGCACGGCATTGGGAAGAGCGGGATGTCACCCCCTACCATCGACCTTCGGTTTTGTCACTCCCAAGCAATTGGTTGGGCTAAAGAAACTGTTTTCCAAGCAGTTTGCACAGAACAAACATCACCCGGACCCGACCTGCACGACCTTCAATTCTCTGTAGTTCATGGAGCTGAAAGAAATGAGGGCATGGAGCTGCAGGGAGATTCTGTTCAGCCAAAAGCAGAGCTACAGCGAGACCGACCATTGCATGGATTAGTGTCATTTTTTGCTGAACCATTCATACAACAGAATATGACACTCATTTTCAAAAAGTGGAAGTGACACAGTCTGACATTTAAAATTTTCTGATTCATACAGGCAAAATATCTGCCCTGTTTATTTTTTAAAGCAAGAACTGTAAGATGTGTTCAAAATCTAAACGAAGCACTCAGAAGACCCAGATTCTGTTCAACTTGAAACTATGCAACCCTAAATTATATTCTTTATTTTCTGGTCAACAACAAAAATTAAAATCAATTTTTTTTTTTTTGGGGTTCAATCTGAAAAGGAATTTTTCAATTTGTCAGAGCTTCGAGGAAACCAAAAAATCTATTATTTGCACAGCCCTGCCGCCAGATAGATTTGTCGGAGCAGGGCAGGAGAACTGCCACTGTGATGCGAAAAAAGCTACAAATATTCTTAGAGGATCCATTCTGGGCTTGAATTTTGCAGGCGGCATCATTAGTCCTCTGCCAGTCTGCAGGACAGCAGCTCCTGCCAAGTCTTGGTAAAGGAAAGGCAGCTAGGTGAGACTGCCTCCCCAAAATGCAGATGCAGCCTTGGGTCATGGCCAAGTTGAAGGCCAATCTCCAATTGAGGCCTGGGTTTCCCCCCAACACAGGCTGCTGCTGCCAGAGCCACGGGGCTGGTGCTGCCTGTGGGTCGAGAAAGGAGCAATGAACCCATAGAAATGGATCTGTGGTCCTTTGCATGAAAAAAAGATTAGGCCGAGGGCTGTTTCCTCCTCCAGATGTGTCACCAGAAATCCTCCAGCCACCAGCCTGCTCCAGTCCCCCCTGAGTACCAACTGTAGAAGATGCTGGGCTGGGAAAAACTCAGGCGGGCCAGCTACCACAAGTCCCTCCATTAAAAAAGAAAAAATGATGCTCACCTACACTTCGTGCTGTGGCAGCCCCGCAATTATTCACCTTGGGTGCCTGGTTTTCCACTCAGATCATATATAACCTCAGTAGCAGCCACGGATATCTTCTGTACGAACTGTTTTGTATCCAAGGAACATGGTATACCACAAACTTCAGGGTTGGATTAAAGCACATTGTCTCCAATAAAGTATTCTACTGAACATCTGGAAAAATTCTTTAGCCCAAGAACTGTTTTCTGCCCATAACACTCCAAGTGTGGGATTAAACGTATGGGAAGCTGTGCAATTCAGGGCATCCATGTAAAAGCCCGGTGAATACTGGGGACTGTCCCTGAACCCCCAAACTCCATCTTGGGTGAGGGACCTCTACTTTGATGCGCTTTGCCCCCACACTGTCCTAAATACAAAGGGGGACACAGGACACTCCCAAGCACTGGCTGGAGAGAGATGGGCACAGGAGAGATGCACCCCCCCAGAAAAGGGCAGGATAGGGTGCGGAGAGCCTTTTGGAAAGCTTCACCGTTACAAACACTCAAAAGCATCTTCACCCCAGCCTTTTCCTGCTTTGTCAAGCTGGCAACACGACTGGGGCATCTCCAGTTCTTCAAAAATGCCATACACCTCATCCACTGAAACACATCCCTGAAGGGGTGCGCAGACACCCCAGGGTGGAGCTACGGACAACATTTGCTAAAGCTAGAGCAGGCCAGAGATCTGCTCGGGCCAGTGCACACCTGGCAATAAACCATGATATCATATTTTCCATGAAGAGGAAATAAACAGGTAACCTGTGTCCGGGCTCAGAGAAAAAGTAAGGTCAAACTGCCCCAGTGTGTTAGGGCACAGGCTCAAGAGCCCAGTAAATGTTCCACAGACAACTTTAACCTGCCCAGACAAGCTGAATACTTGCCGGGATGGTGACTGAACTGGGACTGCAGATAACCTAGGACATTAAATTGCAAACAGTCCCTCCTCTCACATTAGCGAGTCATGTGATAGATGTTATTCAAACCAGAGGAATACCCATCCTTCCATCCAACGCCTTCACTTCTTTATCTAGTATTCATTTTAAAGACAGACTGCTGATATCCAGTTAATGATACTGTATTCCTTTGCCAACCACCACCCCAAAAAACCCGTATGTAAGGGACACCATCTCCCTACACACTAGGACACATACACAACTCTTAGTTTCTACATTGGTGGTTTCAAACCAGACCAGCTTAGCAAAAATGGAAAACGCTTATTAACTAATGGTTATTTATTGGTGTAAAGAAAACTAAACTATAAGCTGCCTTCTCCTTCGAGCTAACAGAAGCTCCAGTCCATGAAGCCACAGCTCCAAGCGCTGCTCACTGCATTCCTGGTGGGCAGTGTCTGCAGAGAAGCCAAAGAATGGGCTGTCCAGGGGAGTATCTGCTGACATCACCCCAACACCTCCTCCAGGGCCTGGTGAACACGTGAGAAAACATCTTGCATGTCTAATCACAACTCCTGAAGAAGTGATTGTCTGAATACTTCCCTGTCTAAGCTCCCTCCTCCCAGGAACCCGAAGTTTCTACCCATCATGGCCAATGTGAGCAGACAGACAACACGACCATGCTGGCATGCACGTGGCTCTGCTCAGTGATCCCAGCTGCTTTAGCTCAGGTTATGCCTAGCTCTTTTTCTTAAGAAAGATAAATATTGTTTTCTGTCCAACTGAATGATCCAGAAAACATGGCCAATCTGGTGTTCCTCACTAAATCTAGATGATCACTGCCACTCGCATGCTGAGACAGGATCCTTACAGCTCTGAGGTCATAGAATCACAGAGTGGCAGGGGGTGGCAGGGACCTCTGGAGATCATCTAGTCCAACCCCCTGCCAAAGCAGGGTCATCTAGAGCAGGTTTCACAGGATCGCGTCCAGATGGGTTTCGAATGTCTCCAGTCAGAGGCTCTACCACCTCTCTGGGCAGCCTGTGCCAGTGCTCTGCCACCCTCAAAGGAAAGAAGCTCCTCCTCATGTCTAGATGGAACTTCTATGTTCAAGTTTGTGCCCGTTACTGCCTGTACTGGGCACCACTGCAAAAAGACTGGTCCCATTCTCCTGGCACCCTCCCTTTAAGTATTTATAAGCATTGATGAGATCCCTCTCAGTCTTCTCTTCTCCAGGCTAAACAGCCCCAGGTCTCTCAGCCTTTCCTCATCAGGGAAATGCTCCGGTCCCTGATCACCTTCGTAGCCCTCCGCTGGACTCTCTCCAGTAGTTCCTTGTCTTTCTTGAACTGGGGAGCCCAGAACTGGACACAGGACTCCAGATGTGGCCTCACCAGAGCACAGTAGAGGGGGAGGACAACATCCCTCGACCTGCTGGCCACACTCTTTTTGATGCACCCCAGGAGACCATTGGCCTTCTTGGCCTCAAGGGCACATTGCTGGCTCAAGATGATTGTCCCAGGATCCACAAATATGGGCCAAACTGCTTGAACAGCGCCTCCATGTCCTTACTGGAATTAATGTGGGCAAAGGAGAGTGAAAATGAACACATGTCTCTGCGAAGGCCAGCCGTGTCCCCAGTTACTTGTGCCTGTACTGCAGCATCACCCTGGCAGAGTCACCAGCTAACCTCAGAAAGTCCAGCTCCAGCCAAGTCCTTGGGCTCCCCAGCAAGATCCAAGATGCCAAAGCTCTAAGCTCGGAGTGCCCTCATAAAACTTTGTGCCTCACAAACACATTTTTGAGGACGTTGCGTGCTCTGCAGAAAACCACGGAAAGTTCTTCTGCGTGCTACCACAAGGACACAGCTACCCTTCGGGTCTGCCTCCGCACGGGCAGCAAAGGAGCTTCACTCCATCGGCGCAGTCACTACAATAATTCTCCATCAATGTTATTTTGCAGCGCTCTATTTTCCGCTCATACCTATGGTAAGGCGGCAGCTCGCAGACTCAGTGTATTGGTCTCTGGTGACTAATTGCCAAGGTAATAAAAAAAAAAAGAAAAACCTATCAGGCCACAGCTATGCAGCCACTATACTGCAGTATGAAGTGGACATACTCTGGAGTCTCCTGGGATTCCCCAAAATTTGCAGCCGGGAGAGGGTTCAGAAAAAGGACATTCAGAAGGTAAAAGTCCACAGTGCCGGTCAGGCTCTTAAATGTGACCTCCAGGCTCCCCTGCAGCCACTAATGGGCAAACTCTGCACTTCGCACAAATTATCACGAGTATCAAAAATATCTTTACAACGGAACTTTTATTTCCATATATTTGAAGCTGCTTTCCCCTTTTGTTTCTTCTCTAAACCGGTTAAAATGAGCATTAAGGGATATAATTATGTTGTTAGCTTAATTGCCTACTTAAAGCAGAATCTACAGGGGTTTAATGCAAGACTTGAAAAGGGGGTGAAAAAAAGGGAAATTGGGATATTAATGGATACAATTTTTAAAATTAACCTCTTCTGGGGAAAAGCGAGTTTGGGGCATGAGACAAAGTATGTGGGGGAGGAGGTAGAATCAGCCCCCATCGGTTTCTGTCACAAGGTTTTGTCAAAATGCTAATTGTTGGCCCAATCGTTCTCCAGCAGTCTAATTTTGGAGAATTTGACCTAATTAATTATTAACCACCACCAAAAAAAACAGTATCCCTCCTTCAGTTCGAAACCTTAATGCTATTATTGGTGTGACACACTTAAACTCAGGATAGGGGCTGTTATCTGGTACACGCCCGATGCCACAAGGACCAGTCCAACTGGGAAAACTCTTGCTTCCAAATCACCCAACAGACAACCAACCATTTTCCACAGACAGAGGAGCACAAACAGGACAAGGAGGAGAGAAAAATTGGTACCCAGCCCTTGTTCTGATAGCTGCTGTCTAAAAACAAGTCCCTGGTGGCAATATGCAAAGGCAGAAGGATGCTCATCACGCCTGCGAGTCATGCCCTCCTCTCCCCCCCACGCCCATGCACGAGCCGTCTTTTGTATTTGCTTAGAAACGCTAAACTAAATCTTCAAAGCTTTACACCGCCTCGTTTAACTAATTTTATGCCAGACCCAAAAATAGCACAGGTCAAAGCCTGCTGACGGGCAGACGCTTTTGGAGGCTGAAGAGCCAGCCACGCGTTGGTCCCACTGCTTCCCCGGTGTCACCGACAGCATTGCACGGCTCTGGATGGGGAGAGACTTTTAAGGCACCAGCAAAAATTGGGATTTTTTTTCCATTTGTGGTCCTAAATGCCTCTACTTGGAGGGTCGCCATGGTTGGTATTGTCTCCACTGTCTTGGTGACTGAAATGCTGCTTCTCGAGCACTTTTGGACTTCTCTAACCAAACCCTATAGATTTAGCTTCTCCGGCACTGAGTTTTATCAGACCTAGAATTAAGCTTCGCGCTTCTCCATGCCGCCTTCCCCTCCCCGGCTCAACTGCTTTATTTAAAGTACGGTTCTAACCAGAGCTAAATCCCATGCTCTGAACCTCCAATTTGACTCAGAAACTCGGTTTCTGCAGGTTTTTGCTGACCTTCCCCCTGTCCAGCAGTCACTATGGAGCTGGGGCATGCAGGGGACACAAAATTTGGGGGAAAACCCCATCACCACCTTTACGAGGTTTCGCTGCCCGTATGACCCAGCAAGGGAAAACACTCATGCAAATCCAATAAATACACGTGGGAAACACCGTTCTGCTCCTGCAGAGATGGAGCGAATCTTCATCCACAGCATCTGCTCAGAAATACATGCTGAGCAAAACCGAGCGCCACCATCTTCTTGTTTTCCCAGAAACAAAATGGTGATCACAGAAGTGATGCTTTCCACCCAAAACGAGAACCCTCCCAGGGTTCGCTCCCTCACCTAAGCTCCTTCCTAAAACCTTATTTAAATAAAATTTTCAAATCTTTAAGGAAACTTTTTATTATATGTATTACTAGTCAAACAGTCAATACTCAATATATTAGTTCAACTATTATTATATTTGAAATCTTTAAGAAAGCTACTTTATAGGCAGCTCTTTCCCTACAGCCTTTTGCAGACCCCGCAGAGAGACCATTGCTGGGATTTTGGAGACTGATGGGGTTTGATGTGGGTGCGCACGGGAACCTCACACTCCTGGATGAATTACTGGGGTACAAAAAAAAAAATATCACAGAATTAACATATTTCAGTGTCTCCTTGGGAACACATAGGAAACATGCATTGTTACAAAGTTCGACGTTATTAGGAGGAATATGTATTGCACAAATTAAGGACTTCAGAGAAGAAGCCACCTTGGATCATTTGATTAATATAGTAAGTACTTCCTATACCGACATAAGTGGATTTCAAACAACTTGAACTCAACATAATTAGATGGATTAATAAACCACCAGAATTAAGACATTACGTTGAAAGGAAAAATGTAAAAGATTTTGGAAATTAGCAGATAAAGTAAAAGAAAGTAAACAAGGGGACGCATCAACCGACAGGCTCGTAAATGCTGGGGAGTCCGACGGCGAGTCCGACCAACCACGGCCACCGAGCAGCAACGAGAGGCACCACCAAAAAACTCCAAGTGTAAAAGCCCATACTGAAAACCTAACACCATGCACAGATTACATTAAAACCACATGGAAAAATAACACAGTTACAAAATCAGAAGTCGGAAAATGCCAACATTTTGGCAGAATCCACCCTGTGCTACGTGCTGCCAGCCTGCCCCCGGCTCTGACACAGCCCCGACATGCTTGAACCCACACTGCTTCTTCCATGGGACCCTCAACACTTCCAGCACTCAGTCTGATTTAGAGAAAAATAAAAATAAAAGGGGAAAAAAAAAAAAAAGAAGATTTCTACCAGCCAGACTGACCTGGCACAGGCCACTGCTGATGACCGGCTCATTAATTCTGCAATGTTTGTGCATAACTGGTTTTTTTCAGAATTAAAATTTTTAGAATATTTTTTAGAAATAATTGGAAATTTCTTTAATTTTTTTTCCTCCTATATTTGTGCTTTGCTCCGTACAGGGGTTTGGGCAATGCAGAGACACCGAGGACGCAGGAGGGATGCTGCGCTCAGCCCGGTGGTGTGCCACCCCGGCTGCCCCTTCCTCTCCAGGCTCGGCTGAGCATCTGCAGCTCGTGCACTTCCCCAGGTTAATAATTCAGCCGGATCAGGGTGTTTTTCCACAGTGCCACATCCCAGAAATACTAGAAGTTCTCCAAATTTTCCACTTGACGCCCAACACAGGAGCCAAGCACTGGGCGACTGCGCCAGCCCCGAACCGGCCACCTGAGCCCGGCAGGTCATTTAACCCCGTGTACGAGGGAAAGTCTCAAAACCCACAAAAATTCCTAAAGATCAGTAAAAGACGAAAGACTCCCCGAGGGGCAGAGACCCAGAAACGCTGAGGTCCAGCAACACGCGCCTTCCCCCCCCCGCCCCCGGTAATTTTTTGGGCTCACCATGGGCAAACCCGTCTGCCTCTGAACCCCATTCACCAGCCAGCGGCAGTTTTTGCTGCAACTTCTCCAAACCAATTTTTCCCCCTGAGGCAGACACCTGGCTGGGAAAGTATCGTCCTGAACACTTCAGAAGTTTTGGCAGAATTATGAAGAGTCGAACGCAGGGGCTCGTCGGAGTCGGGCAATCCTCACTGCTGCCAGCTCCGCCGGAGACGCAGCCACCCCGGGGACAGGCCAGAATGAAAAATAAAAATAAAATTTAAAAAAAACCCAAAAACAAAAAAACAAAACCAACCTAGTAAAGAAAAAAAAACATATAAGCTGAATGAGTCATTGTTCGTCAGAGGAGAGGAGGAATCGGGATTTTTTTTGTTTGTTTGTTTGTTTGGGAGGGGGGTGGCGTTAGAGATACCGAAGGAAGAAAGGTTGTTTTGTTTTGCTTTGTTTTACAGATATATCACAGGAAAAGTCTTGTTTGGAGATTAAGTAGAGCTATTAATGACAAGCAAAATGGCTGTCAGTCACGGCCTATATTCCCTGGGTAATGAACAAAGTAGTATTTTTATTACACACAAAAACAGACAGGCCCTCCCACCACCAGCCGCCAGCCCGGGGCTCTCCGCAGCCCCACGCCGCCGGCACCCAGCACCAGCACCCAGTGCTCCCAGCACACCCAGCCCGGCCCAGGCCTCCTCCCACGCTCCACCATACCGGGAAATAAAGCTAAAGCCAAAATGGGGCTGCAGGCGGGAGAGGTTAATCCAAATCACTTTAACTACTTGCAGGTGGAAGCGCACCAGGAAGACGTGAGAACGAAACAACCGGGGGCACAAGACGGCACGGATCGGGCAAACTGAGGTCAAAAAGGGTCTTTTCGGATATTTTTTTTTCCTTTTTTTGATGAAGTGAAGAAGAAATAACATTAATGAATCATGAGCACATCACGTGCCCAGTGACCTTGCGGAGCCAGGAGCAACTCCTGCTCCTTTATTTTTCAAACAGAACTAGGAAATAAAATATAAAAGCATCGCTAGCCCATGTCCTTCTCAACGCTGCTGTCAGGAGAACAAAAAGAATAGATGTTTGGGCAATAAGGAAGTTGGGAAGAATTTAAACAAACAGCCCCAGCACAAACCCACCGCCTGCCCGGGGCACTGGCTCCGCTCCGGGAGCCGCCATGCAGGTGCTTTGCAAATCCCATCCCACACGACAGCGCACTTGAATTTTGGGAAAGCCTTTAATAACTCACGCTCACTTGAGTCTTGCACTTCAAAAAAAAAAAAAAAAAAAAGTGCCTGGGAGTTTCACCCCCATGGTACACCCACCTACTGAGCCACCCAGATTCTGATTTACTGGCTGACACCAGGGATAAAATCACAAGGCTGTTTTGGGGGGAGGAAAGCATGCTCTGCCTGATAGGGAGCAGATCCGTCCCTGTCCCTGTCCCATTTTGGAGACCTCCGTGCATGCCAAGGACGGAACTTTTTCCAATAGCTCTTGCTGGCAGCACGGGAAAGCCCATGTCATGAATCGTGTCCTTCCCTATAGCGAGAGGAGAATTAAACATAAACCACTGACGGTGAATTTCTTGACCTACACAAGGAGAATTTCCCACGGCTGACGATGCTGTAAAAAAGATCATGGAGATGGCACACAGCAATCAGTAATATTATTTTAAATTTCCTCTTGCACTGGCACCAATAACCTGAATTTTAAGGTCATCTTACAACAGTTTTTGAAACATTTTGAATCAAAACAGCTTGGGTTTTTGCCCCCCCCTTTTTTTTTCTTCAAAGAAATGTTTCTGTGGTGCATCACGAGCTTGGTTTTGTTTTCGTTTTTTGGTTTTAAAGGGGAACTAATTTACCAAGTCTTCGAAGGCAGTAATAGTTAAGCACACGTTAACAGAAGTGCAAATCAAGACCGGGCCAAGTGACATAATTACTTTCCAGACGGGTGAACGTGCGGGCGATGGAGTAGCCCATCTGCTGAGAGAACGACTGCAACAACTGCTCCGATTTTTTTTTGAAGCAAAGGTGCAGCAACAAACCCACGAAATAGGTTTTGCTTCCAGCAGTCAGAGCCTCAGAGCCATTTTTATAATCCTTGTTTTTCTTAGATTATCCCAGTGTGGTTTTTCTCCTGTTTCCTTGTTGAGCACTATTTAACCAGCACAAAGTATGCAATCATTAAACCATGCGACACAGAGCCAACTGGTCACCCAGAAATGACCAACAGCAGCAGCCAGTCATTTCTGAAATAATTGGTTTGTTGGGAAATTGATAAAAATAAAATCGCCTTTGGTGAATGTAATTGGAAGGCAGAGCTGGGTGCTCTGCGGGTTTGGTTTCAGCCCTGCAACGCGCCGGGTCCCGGCACGGGAGGGCGGCTGAGCTGCGCCCGGTCCCCACCGCACGCGTTTGCGCCCTCCGAGAGCCTCAAGGCGGGTATATAAGATACATAAGAAATGTGCAATTATAAGCGTCTCTATAGCGATAACCATTTTATTTAATAAATAAAAAACCCTGTTTGGAGGCCTGGCTCTCCAAGCTGGAGTTTCTCTCTCTTGCAAGAAGCAGACTTGCAATGAGTCGAGTCTGTATCTAAACTAGATATTGCAAGCTCCGGAACACACGCATTTTCCTCCGTCCACCTGCTGATGCACCGGGGAGCAGGGCAGCATCATGGGGAACTGGTGGAGAGGGTACAGCAGAGGGCTACCAAGATGATTAGGGGGCTGGAGCTTCTTTCTTATGAGGAAAGGCTGAGGGACTTGGGTCTTTTTAGTCTGGAGAAGAGAAAGAATGAGGGGGGATCTCATCAATGCTTACAAATACTTCAAGGGAGGGTGCCAGGAGGATGGCACCAGTCTTGTTTCAGTGGTGCCCAGTGATAGGAAAAGAGGTAACGGGCACAAACTGGAACATGGGAAATTCTGTCGGAACATGACGAAAAACTTCTTTCCTTTGAGGGTGGCAGAGCACTGGCACAGGCTGCCCAGAGAGGTGGTGGAGTCTCCGGCTCTGGAGACATTCCAAACCTGCCTGGATGCCATCCTGTGCAACCTGCTCTGGGTGACCCTGCTCTGGCAGGGGGTTGGACTAGATGATCTCCAGACGTCCCTTCCAACCCCGGTGATTCTGTGATTCTGTGCCACCAGCCCAGGCTGAGCTCTAGAAAGTCAGTGACATTTCTCCAATTCCCTTCATGTTCAGACTCTCTGAACCTGAACAGACCACCGGGGCTCACTATACCGATTTTGGAAGTAAGCCAGATAAAACTCAAACATGCTGGTCCTGCCCAAGCGCCGCTCACTGTGCCGGGATGCAGGATGAGCGCCAGGACGTGGTCCCCCTGCTCAGGTTTGGCTCTTTGCTCACTCCAGGCTTTTACCAAGTCAAGTTATGAGCAGTCACGGGGCAATCATTAACCAGGGAGGCCAACGAGCACCGAGTCCACACACCTGCCTTGCTGGGGACGGTCACGTGAAAGAACACCCCTAAGGAACCAGCACCGCTCACCATCCCAGGAGGCTCCAATTTAGCGATCAAGTGCCTATTCCCATGGAAAAACCCAAATCCATGTGGGCAGAACACAAACCCCGTCACCTTGTCTCGACTTTAAAAGACATGCTGGGAGCAAGAAGTGTGCAGTGCCGTCACCAAGGTGTCCCCATCTCGGTGGCTGCCACCACATCTTGCCCACGGGAAACAGAGTGATCCCCCTCCATGGTTTCCCCTGCACCCAGGCTCGCAGGGCAACAAGCTGCAACTCCCCTTTTATTTGGATTTCGTTTAATAAACCTGCTCTTCCTCCACACTGGGATTTGCATCCCATTGCTCCAGGGCCCTCCAAGTCAGAAAACCCACGTCTTTTACTGAAAAAACATCTTTAAAAAAGTCTGAGTGAGGTTTCGGGAGCCACCAGAGCCCCTCTTTTGGCAGCATTTTCCCATTTAGCCGATCTCAATTTCACAAGCGCGGGGTGGCCGAGCCCAGGGACGAAGCACACAGCCTGAGCACACACTGCCCGAATTGTTCTGGGTGTGAACACGGGGGGAGCAGTAAAGGTCCAGGCCCCCCAGCTGGCATGGGGACCCCCCGCCTCATCCACGTCTAGAGGCACAAGTACATCAATCCTCTCATTTTCAAGTTTCCTAAGTGCACTGAACCAGTTTTTCCTGTTTTCCTTCAAATTAATGGTCACCACCGAAGGCAGGAGGGAAAGGCCATGGTGCAGCGCAGTGGAGCATCTCCTGGGTGTACCTGCTGCCAAAATCGCCCTTGGGGGGTCCTTGATGCCAAATCTCAATGCCTGCGCCAGCACCTCCCTCTCCTCTCCAGGCAGCCAGCACAGCAAAGCAGCCACTGGCACCTGCCACTGCCACTCCTCAAGTCCCTCTGCCAGCTCCCAGGGGCCCCAGTGTCCCATCCCCCCAGGGAATTGACCATGGTACCCCCAAATCGGTGCCTGCAGCCCCCCAGGGTCCCCCTGGGCAGGGGGTCAGTGCTGTTCTCTGGCAATGCTGCAGCAGCGAGGAAGAGGAGGAAGAGGAGGAGGAAGAGGAGGAGGAGGAGGAAGAGGAGGAGGAAGAGGAGGAGGAAGAGGAGGAGGAAGAGGAAGAGGAAGAGGAAGAGGAAGAGGAAGAGGAAGAGGAAGAGGAAGAGGAAGTCTGGTCCATCCCAGCGAGTTGTGCTCAGCCACGCCGGGTTTCCATGTTCACGAGTCTCCTCCTGTTTGAGCAGCATCACAATAAAGTGAGAATTACAGCAGCACAGAATCCCCTTGCTCCTGCTTCAGGAATCACCACCCAGCAGGTTCAAGGTCTTCACTAGGAAAGACACTCCTCCACAGTAATGATTTCTGTTCAGGTACCCATTACTTCTATGCAAAAACCCAATGTTTCTGCAAAAACAAGGAAGAATTCCTGTCCCGCCACTGGCACCATCCTCACCCTCCTCTGAACACAACCCAACTGCCCTGACCCACGCAGGGACGTCTGACCCAGATGGAAAGACGAGCCCCATCTCACAGGTCATGCAACGGTAGCAACGCTCTGGCACACTCAGTAAGATTTGTAAATAACTCCAAGGCAAACGAATGGTATTGAGCCCTTTCATTGTAGGAGCTCAACACATCAACCATCATGTCATGACCAGCCTGTTTTTCAGACCTGCTATAGGGCAAAACATTAAGGCGTCTGATTTTTTAAACATTTTTCTGTATCTCTCTGTAAGGCTACATGGAAACTAGTTTGGAAATGCATTGGAAAATACAACTACTGTGAAATCACCGATTTTGTTGCCTGGCTTTCAGTGGAAGAGAGCCCAAAATGGAGGCTTTGCAATTTCTCAAATACAGAATTTCAGTTCCCAAGAGATTATTAATTTTTGTTTTTTTAAAAAAAATGCAGCAGAGTTATTTTGTAACAAAAATATTGAATGTCCAAACTAAGTCAAAAGTTAAACATGCCACTGCCAAACTTCTGCAAGGCCCAATCACTATATTAAGAAAAGAGATCATAAAACAAACAAAACTCCAAACAACCTACAGTCCATGATAACCAACATCCAACAGCAATACTTCTTTTGCTATGTGTAAATTTCTAATTATAACCACACCAAAAAAAAAAATCTCTCCAAATCCAATCAGAATCTTTCCCACCTTGTCCCCAGAGACCAAATTTACCCAATCACAGTTTTAAAAATTATTTCCATATGTTAATTATTTCCCGTAAAAGATTAACTCACTTCTCTTTTGTGTTACAGTAAAATCCATGCAACCAGCTCAAATTCAGACTCAGCTGAGCACAAAATTACAGGACTTTTCCACATTTCAGGCCCAAAATAGATGCTCACAAAGCAAAATATAAACCCGAGCAAACTTCTCCCCAGCCAGGCCTGTCCTCATCAGCAATCACATGACTGGGCCAATGTCTGTTCAAACGTTCAGTTGGGACGAGGAGGAAGATGAAAGTATTTATTGATGCCCACCAAGGAGACCATGTGAAAACCTTCCTACAGAAAGTCTCTTTAATTAAGGTCGAATTGCTCCTCTGTGCTGATGAAGACCTGGAAGATTCAGGCGGTTTCTGGGGATCCTTCTCATTCTGCAGCTCTTCCCTCTTGTCCTTCAGCCCATGCAACCTGTTCTCCACTACCACAAACTCAAGCACTCCCTCCAAGCTGGTGCTGGTCCCAAAATGTGCCCTCCAGAAGCCTGACCAGGCCAGTATCCAGGAGGATAACTATCCACCCAACAGGGATTTTTTTTGTTTTTAGTGGCCATCTAGCTCAGTCTTGAAGGGCCAAAAATGGCTCCAAACCCTCCTGTCTACCCAGAAATATCTCCAGAGTGGAGAGGAGGGTTGCTGCTTCCAACGGTGGGGAAGGGCTCAGCCGCCTCCAGTCCCATAAACTTAAATCGATCCATAAGACTGTTTGCTTTGTCAATACCAAAGTACAGCCTAAAGCCTTCAGGCACCAGCTAAATCTCAACATCATTGTATTTATAGTTATGAATAATAAGAGCTTTTCCACAGCACTACAGCAGCAAAGCGTAATTCAACAGAAACTCAATTTTTAAAGGATGATGAATTGTGATACACTGAGATTTTTATGCTCCTATGACTATTAAGAAGCTCATGATATTCAGTTCAGTAAAGTAAAAATTGAATACGGCAAAATATTGTTCACGACTTGGCTAAGAGCAGCACTCCGGGCATCTGCACTGATCTCCGTCGCGACCAGGTGGGAGGATGGGCGAGTTCAGATGACCCCCGGGCTGTGTCATCGCTGATGCCAGCTGTGAGTTTGGAAATCAGTGAGCATCGGCATCTTCCCGAGCACCTCCCGCAAGAGGCCACTGTCCTTCTCCTGCGTCACACCACACCATACTAATTTTGGAACTCTCCTTT
Organism: Burhinus oedicnemus; assembly: GCA_008921705.1. Taxonomy (NCBI): domain Eukaryota; kingdom Metazoa; phylum Chordata; class Aves; order Charadriiformes; family Burhinidae; genus Burhinus; species Burhinus oedicnemus. Next base: position 170,921 of record VFFE01007593.1, on the reverse strand, counting down.
TCCTAATTTATTTTGCATTTCTCCCTCTGCTTCATTGAAAAAATGCTCAAAGACTGGTTTTAAAGCCCTCTCCAGCCTTTCTCCCAACTCCTCGCCACCTAGCCCACCTCTCTGGCATCATCCCAAGGAGCACGACAATCACTCCTGCACAGACAGTGCACTGCTCTACACGAATCTCCTCTCTGGTCTGTTGGTCCTTTCTTCAGAATCACACAAAAGTTTTGCCCTATTAGGATTCTGCATTAGCTCATTCAGGGTGCCTACAGCACCTCTTCTTAAACCAAGCCCTGCTTTTGCCTCTGCAGACCCAAATTCCACTCTTTTGTTACATCTCTCCAGCCCGCGAGTCAATTATCTTCTCCTTTAAAGCATCACCAGAATGAACCTCCTGAGACTTTGTCCCCTCAGTACAAACCAGCTGCCGGGATGACGGCGGCAGCAGAGGCGATGCCCTGACTGTGGCAATGCCATCACCAGCTGAAAGGCAGAAAGAGGCGAAGGAATTCTGCAGTGAGCAATTACAGACCATGCTGTGCATGGGGATGCTTCTGCCTAATTTGATCAGCCGGTGGCTGGCTTTCACCCTCAACTGCAGGGGTTTCTCTCTCTAATAAAAACCTTCCTACCTGAGCCGTGTTAACCACAGAAGCTTTCAGCATCCACAGAGATGTTTCAAAATTCTCAAGCTCTTATTATCACTGATTTCTAGCAGTAGACTCCATATCTACAGCACTTTATGTCATTTTTAAGGGACTGATCATCACCAGGTTTCATTCTACCCATAAAGGTAACAAAGCATTTCAGCCCAATGAATGAAAAACAAATGCTTATTCACAGACCTTCATACAAACTGGCTTGTGCTCAGGCTTCGTACCCTGCTGCCAAGCTCTTTGTTGTGTTAGGGTCCCACTTAAATCTAAAAACCGGGCCCTGGGACTGATTCCTGGCACTGCATTGCAGGTATGCAGCACTGGGTAGGGGCAGCTGCTCACCGTGGACCTACGAGGACCCCACAGGACCTGGAGCCCTGCTCCAGCACATGAACTCTCACATCTCATTTTGCAAACACCCAGCAGACCCAAGCTCTCCATCCCTCCCACACCTGTGGATTTGCCAAGGGCAGTCACATAGAGAGGACCAGCCTGTAACACCACTGGAGAAACACCTGGAACCAGGTTAAATAGGAGCCTGATGCCAGAAGAGGCAGACAGTGTTGATACGGTCCCTCCACTCTCCAGCTTCTCATCTTTCTCCCGACCACATCCATGACATCCCACTGCCCACCCTCTCCTCCGCTGTTTTCACAGCCTCCTGTCCCAGAGCTCAGGGAAGAAAGTAAATAGGTGTCACACCTCCAGGACTCCCCGACCCCCAAACCCATACAGACACACTCAAAAACTCTTATTGCCCTCTAAATCTCAACTCAAGGCTTTTCAGCTTATCGAGTCCTTCATTTGACTTCAACGGCCTTTCAAAAAGGCTCGCTGGGCCTCTTAATGATGCTCCACAACACACAGAGCTCTCATCTAAACAAAATGTTTTGTAGGCAACATGCTGGTCCCACAGCAGGGCAGATCTGCACGAAAGCCTGGTCTGCTGCTCATAGGAGTTAGATGTTACCCACCAACACCAACCATGTTCTTGCCCAAGAGAATACCGCAAGGTCTACCTAGAGAAGCAACTGACTCCTAAACACCAGCGGTAAAGGGGGAAAATTAATTGGGGAGGTAGATTTAATGACTCACACCCATTTGACCGATGGGTGCTGCCACCATGGCTGGAGGCATGTAACTCCTTTCTGGCCACCGAAACTCTATCATCGAACACACCGGTTGCACCCGGGGGGAGGCGCAGAACTGACCCCCCAGGCATACCGTCCCCTCCACAACACTGGCAGCAGTGTTTCAGGTGAGCTATAAACAGCCGTTTAAAACACGGATCTAGGCAGGACCTGTGAAGACACCTAAAACTTTCCACACCACTTTCAACCCAATCCAAATCAGGAGCTTTAGGTGACTGCTCTGATCGTCCCTGCCGCCATGAGCCCTGGGGACAGCCATGCCACCCCCATGCCCAGGCACTTCACAGACATGAAACAGCTGGGGCCAACCCATCTGTGAAAACATGGCCATGAGCACGAGCAGGGTGGAGGGACACCCATCCCTTCAGTCCCCTTGGACTATTCCCAGGTCCAGGCCCTCCTCCTCAGACTCCTTTCAGACTCCTAAACAAGGACTGTGCTTTTGATGGACATCCCTACCATGACCTACCATACCAAGTGTCAACAGGTCAGGTCACAAGGAAACAATAACACGGACTTTTAACATAGCTGGAGCTTCAAAACAGCTCATAGTTCAGTCTGTTTCTATAAGCATCACGTAACATTGTCCTCTCTAACAAAACAGGTGGAGAAAATATAATTATGAAAAAATGGTAGTTACTGTGTGATGGTGCCAGACCAGAAAGAGACACTCCCATACCCACGGCAGACACAATGAACACACCTCAGACAGAAAAATGTGGGGAAAGGATTCAAAATCATTCTTCTGCAGGTGTGAACACCCTGTGCCAACCTGGCTAAAAACACCTTAGCAAGACGTTCAGCCCGTATGTCTTCATTTGGGAATGAAGAAAGAAAACCAGCCTTGTCAAACAGACTTGGCATTACTTCCCAGTAAGATTTATGGTTTTGGTTGAGACAGATAACTATTTTAGAATAAGAGACTTAGATTTTTGCAGGGCTTACTATTGCACAAGATGTTGATTCAAAAAAATCAGCCCTAGAAGAGAAATCAATGTAAACACATACTAAGTGGATTAAAAAATGGCTATTTGATAAATTTTGAAAACTAACTGTAATGGAAGAATCCTTATTTCTTCCAAGAGAAAGCAATCCCTGAAAGGATTCAATATCTATCAATGATTTACAAGCAGCCAGAAAATCATTCCCAGTCATGTTTGCAGAGAACATAAAATTAGAAATTAGTTGCACATAATTAAAGAGGACAGGTCACTAATACAATGCCATCTGGATCGATGGGTGTGCTGGACTCATTTAAACAAGATGCATTTTTATGCAGCCAAACACAATACTTGGAAAAAAAAAAAAACTAGAAAAAAACCCAACAAACCAGCAGATGGACAGTGTCCTGGAAGAACGGCTGGAAACTGCTTAGGGAGTCCTACTGCCCACGTAAGGCCATGGGGAAGGAGGCATGGGGTGTTCAGAAGGGGACAACAAGGCTGTGGAATGTACCGACACCACCAGTGACATCATTAGTTTGTGCTGTTTCCATTTCTCATGCAACAATCACAAATGAGGTGGGAGAGAGAGAGAGAGGCACATCCACCACCCAACTCCTTGTATCCTACGGCAGGTATATAAAATGTGCCCATCCCTCCTTGTTGACTATGGACATATAAAACTGGGAAAGAGCACTACCATTTCCAGAGTCCTGGAATTACAGTTACAGACCTTTTCCTAAAGATAAACTTCAGGCCAAACAAAACTCATGGGTTTGACTTTGGAGCTGCTGGCCAGGGCAGTGCAGGAGGTTCCAGCTGGATAATCAGGAGCCTTTCCAGCCTTGAAAGGTACAGGTCCGTGAAAGGTGGACAGAGCATTGTCTGGACTCACGTTTGTGCTGTTCAGACATTAAAGCCAGCCCTATTTTCCTCAGTCCTTCCTGGGCTGGATGACTGCAGTCCAAGAGCCTGTTTATTTTTGCTGAATTAGTCAGATGGGTTCCTGTCAAAAACAAAGCTAATTCTCCAGCAAATTTGATTGCATCTAACAAAAATCTGCATAACTTGGATGCAGGGATCCTGACTTACAGTTGCAGAACCCAAGGAAAGCAGGAAGGAACAAGGTAGCAATTATTTTCTTCCCACTTTATGTCTTATAAACCCCTTTTCCTCCTTGGCTGCCCAATTTATTTTTTATTACTGCCCTGGATGGCAGCTCCAGAAATGAAACACTTAACCTCTGCAAGTCGCTTCTCTTAATGAATACGCAGCAGTTTGCTATTCATTACATCCAAAAGGAAAAGCCAAATCTGTTTCTGCTGCATTAGCCAGCACGGCTGTTAAATGCTGCACAGAGAGTAGCCATGGTGACCTTCTCAGAAAGGAAAGCTGGACTTTTCCAAAGGCTATTGTCAGTGCTCAAAAAAACCAAAATAGAAGCAACTTTTTGTTATTATTTATTCCTACTTTGGAAGAAAATTCAATGTTAGTGAAAGATGGCAGATTGACAGCAATAAATAAGGCGTTTATCCACAGAGTGAGCATAATATACTCAAGGTGTTGAGAGTTTATTGTTGGGGTACCTCAACTCTGGCCTGGAAATAACCACCTTCATAATGACACAGCAACTGATCTCCTTGTGTACCAAAATCCTCTGCTAGGTCTACTGGCTAATACCCAACTGGTTGCTTAGCCCACAAAAAATTTGATCAAGTCTACCAGGACAAAGCCACCTTGAAGATAGATGGTATTTTTTTCTACCTCTGAAGAGGACAAGGACAAGGCAAATGAAGACAGCTTCTATGGAAAGAGGGCTCCAGAGGCTCAAGTAAATCTCACTCAATCACTCCAACCACTCAAAGTTATGAGAAACACCGACCAAAATGTCTAAAACACCCTGACATCTCCCAAACACTAGTTATTATTGACAATTTTGATTTGAGCTGATGAAGTCCTTTCTCTTCAGTTCTTGTCCTGGGAAATCAGATTATACAACTTGCGCAGAGCCACAGAAGATGATTTTGGGAGAACCAGACACTTATCTCTTGAATGTCAGTCTTGCATTTTATTCAAAAGATCATTCCTCTCTTTTGGAGAGGTTATCTAAGTGCCTGGGGTCATCTCCCAGCCTCTCCTGGGTAGTCAAGACATCAAAAAGCCAATAGACACAACCTGGCCAGTAAAAGGAAAAAAAGTAAGAGCAAGCACTCCAAACCACTTATTGCTACTGCAATTACTATTAAATGAAAACAGGGTCATTTGATTGCTTTCCAAAGCTAAGAAGGGTGTTCCAGGATGGAGGGATCCAGGTGGTGAACTCCATGATGGAGAACACTATTCAAAGACCATTTAAGCAGATTGACACACAAGCAGCTATGATGCAGAACCAGGTACAGCTCTTTGGGGTCTGTTGGTAGCTTTCTCTCAGGAAAAAAACTTAGAAAAAATAAAAAAAGAAGGTTTCCTGAAGTGCTCCCATGTGGCAGGTAACACAACCAGACACTGTGATCAGCTGCTGAGCAGAAACACAAACTCAACAAGCAGAAACATCAAAAAGTTGCCACAGTTGCCTGCTTCTACCAAATGTGACATTTGGGCTTTGCAGAAACACATGAATGCCCGAGATCCAAAAGCCTGTTCTGGCCTCTCCTTGTTAACCATCAAACAAGAGGCCAGACCTCACTCTACCACCCCAACCCACCCACCGAGCACTCTCCAGCTCTCAGGTCCAGTCTTCAAATAGCCAAAGTCCAGGCTCCAAGTCACTCCCTGACACAGTAACTTCTTGTGACAGAAGCAACACTTCCCACCCCATACTGGCAACTAACCAAGTGGATTTGCTCTTCAGACACCTGGAAGTATCCTCAATTCCTGTCCAGCCATACAATGCAACTGTAGAGCTTTTATGGCCAGTGGTGACGGTACTCCTACAGGAACAGCAGGCAATGACACTTGAAGAGGTGGCTGGGCATCCAAGCAAGTTGGCCAGGCATCAAATAGTGTTGGCCAGCACACACGGCTTGGCATGCAAACTGCCAGATCAACTACTTCTGGTCTTAAGGCTCTCATCTATGTCCTTGCAAAGCCAATGCAACCACTGTCTTCCTCCAGCAGTGTGTAGGAAAACATAAAAACTGAATGCAAAGCATAAATCTCAATCCACTTGTGCTTGGTGAACACAAGATTTATTTTTCTCTGACCATCTTCCACATCTTTGAGCTAAGTGATAAACACTGCTGAAGACCATAAACAGTTCCCACTATCTGCGACTACCCACAGCTTTGAGGGTCTGCAACTCTCGGTTTCACTTGTCAATGTCAGTCTGAATGAGCATTCAGATTTTAATGAACTGTAGAACAAATCAACCAAAATAAGCTGACGGGAAGAGCAACTACACCTGCCACACAGACCAGCACTCCTCAACATCTTACCCACACACTTACTTTCAGGGCCAAATATTTACTCCATATTTTATTTTTAAGTACTTAACTTCCAGCACTGCACGCTCCTATCTTTAAAGCTTCTGAATTCCAGATTGGAAAATCCTACTTCAAATAGCACATTAGCCATTTAGCTGAGAAACTGTCCATTCCAGCTAGTTTTAAGGCAGACAGATGAACATCACCAGGAACTCTACAATGAGGTGGCCTACAAAAGCCAACACAGACTCCATGACCAGAAGGTATTTTCAAAATTAGACACTTTAGCTCAAATGTCTTTTGCCTTTATTGGCTCTCTGACATTCATACCTATCACCGTGCAGCCATCATCAGGAATATGGACTACTGGATAACAACGGTGGTCCTTGTTCTCCTGCCAGTAACCCTGTAACTGCTCAGACATCCCTTGCATGGGCACACAGATGAGCTGCAGAGCGAATGGAAAGAGCCCTCATCCAGTCGGAGTTCTCTGCTTTCTTGAAAACTGGAGGCTATGTTCAAGCAGTTATTCACAAGGGCTGGATAGCAGAAGCTTTTTATCATATGAGGAGATACATTTGGAAGCACCAAAAAATGGAATTTTATCCTTTTTTCCTTTATTTACGGAACAGACAATACAAGTAAGATGTGGAAGCACCTTCATCTTTCACAGTGCTTAGAGGAAAAGTCTACTCCCACATGGAGATGTGCTTTCCAGGACACACACTCTCCTTCACAGAGAAGAAAAGCCTCTGAGCAAAGCTTAGCACCATTTGAAGGAGGCACCACTGCGTTTGCAGAGCCCCAGCCTGCACTGCCTAGCACTCTCAGGACAGGCACCAAGTGATCCCATGGGAAAAGGTTCAGCTCCCAGTCTTCGGATGCCCCTGGGAGGTGCTCCTCATCACTCTCAGGCACACCTGAGAAGTTCAAGATACTCACACAGGTTATTTCAGTTGCATCTTTCACCAGACAGGAGGCAGAGGGGAGGGAACAGAAAGGCAGGATGGGAGCTTTTGGCAACTCAACTTCTGCAGAAGCAGAGACTAATATAACAAGGGGGTTCACGTGGACCCCCACACAGAAACCAACTGAGAGCTTCTGATGCACAGGAGAGAACTACACCCACTGAAATGCCAAAAGAGACAGGCCCAGAGAGCTGCAGGGTGGCAGGGGAGGACCTGTTAAATCAAGAGTGCTCCTCCCCAAAGAGCTCCTCCCAGCCCCACCATGGGCTGCTCTGCTCAACACACACCACTTTGCTCCAACTGACGAGGTTTCAATCTGTTTTTTTCAGTCTTCTCGAACATTTTGGAGGTGTGAGCACCCCTACAAGTCTGCTTTCCCATTAACCTTCTGCTGTCCATGTACAGCCCATAGGGGTGCCTACACCCATCCCAGCGACGACCAGTGCTGCCACTATGTCCCATCCCCACCAGACACAGGAGGACTCGGAGCACAAACCTCAGTGTATATAGCAGGGATGATCCAGGCTGCTGGGCTACAAACTGAGAAACAGCCAAAGTTCCATCCATACCCCCACTGGCTCAGCTGGACCACTTACCCATTAAGACTAGTAACTGCCTTCGGACTTTTTGCCCGTAATTCAGCCCTGGAGGACGGGAACCAGAGCTCATCCTGCATTTACACACTCACTGCCATGGGCTCAGATGCTTCCAGTGCCCAGTGAAACTTGAGAACAACATTGCAGAAGGGGTTACAGCTCGCAGTAATATTTCCATGCAAACCCATGCCCCAGTTTTGAGAAGCAGGGGTGGTAATAGAATATTTTCCCTTTGCAAAGTTATGCTACCGGTCTGAAAGCTGCCAGTGACAACAGCTTCCTGACACGTGCTTCTCAGTGCCCAGCAAGGCACAGGAAAAAGGAAACACAAATTTTGAATCTATGAATAAATGTGACGTCCAGTACTGAACTGAAAGATAAAGGCAACTTAAGACCATTTTCAAAACTCCTAGTTTTGTGGCAGGCAGGGTCTCAGGGAAGGGAAAAGGAGGTGTCCCTGCTGCACTCCAAATGTGCGCAGAGGCCACCGCCTCTGCTCAGAGCTCCATCCACCTGCACAGCACCCACCTCATCAGCTCTCTGGGCACACCTCACCTCCTACACCGCATCAACACTTCCAAGAACAAGTGACAGGACAAGAGGAAATGGCCTCAAGTTGCACCAGGGGAGGTTTAAGATGGATATCAGGAAACATTTCTTCACCGAGAGGGCTATCAAGCATTGAAACAGGCTGCCTGGGGAAATGGTGGAATCACCACCCCCGGAGGTATTTAAAAGCCGGGTAGACGTGGTGCTGAGGGACATGGTTTACTGGTAGGTTTGGCAGTGTTAGATTGATGGTTGGACTCGATGGTCTTAAAGGTCCCTTCCAACCTAGACAATTCTATGATTCTAAGAAGATACAATTGTCTAGCTAGCCAATACTCAAAGAGTTATGCATACGGATTGAATCCATAACCAACATTACTCTCATGACTGCGATGGCATTACCCTCATGACAGCTGAGGTTGCAGACACATCATCAGTACACTCTCCTGGATGCAGATGAAGGCTTGGGATCTCCACCTTACCCCAGAAATGCTCTCCAAGTGCTGTGAACAGAGCAAGTGAAAGCAACGGGAGCCGCACGTCCCAGCAGATTTGAACGATAAATGCCTCTCTGGCTGTTCCAGCATCTCTTAGATGAAGAGAGCTTTGTCTCAGAGATGAAAGCATCATTATCGTGCTCACATGGCACAGGCAGATGTCCTGCTTCAGGGTGCGACCTTGCAAGATGCCAGCAGTCCTGGCCTTGCTCTGCACCTGTCACTCTTCATGCACCGAGTGTGAAACTCGCTCTGGCTCCTGTACCCTCCGTTTGTCACCCGGCTTCGTGCAGGATCGAGCCCTTGAAAAAATGTCTGAGAAGCAGCTGGACGACCCTTGAGTAACAGTGCCTAGGTGAAGAACACCGAGCAGGCTCAGAACATGGGTCCATGTAAGCCACTATTCTGTCCCCAGCAGTGGCTGGGTTAGGAAAGCATATAAAACCAGGAAAAGCCTCAGCGGGATGTCTCCAGAATAATCTCCCATCCTCCAGTGAGCTGCTGCACAGGGGCTTCATGGGCAAGAGGGGCCGCTGGCAGAAATTTCTTCCATTAGTCTATCCAGTTGCTGCTTTTTTTACTATTTTATAAATATAAAACCTAACACCAGACTCTCAAACACAAACAGGACGGAAGAAGCTTGAAGCATTCCCATAAAAAACATTTAAAACACCTTGCTCGGTGAAGCGTCAACACATCACGAGCATAAAAGCAACAGAGAAGGAGCTACTGAAAGGTGACCTGGGGAGCACCGAGCCATCAAAACCCACTTGTTGGTACACGACTTGCCAAATCCCACTCCACACACGAGCTCCTCACCCCTGGTTGGGAGCATAATTAAAAGCACGAACTAATTTTTGAGCAGTAGCGCAGTGAGGAGGCCCCTTTCGCGGGGTGTTTTTGCCACATTAAGAGGGGCACGGATTTTGAAAAACAAAAAAAACCTTGTGGCAGACTTGACTGTTACTGAACATTTCCGAGGTGTGGGAAGGTGGGCTAAGCAGCAGTTCTGAACCAAATGTTGGGATTCGAGAGACTGTCACAAGCTGGCTGTCAGCCCCCAGTGCAAGCCAAGGCACGGAGCAGTCCCAGTCCCGTACACATGCTATTACATACCTGCAACTGCCAGTGGGGTAAAAAAAAAAAAAATAAAAATCAGGAGTTCTTGTTTTTTTTAATTTTTAAATGAACTACACAAACTTAAGGACATGAAACCTGCTGCTCTTTTTTATTATTATTATTTTTTGAGGCACTTCACTGAGAAAAGTATTTTGCTGAATGGCTCATGGTCCCGATTATCTGAGAGAAGAGCTGAAAAGGCTGACATGAGACCAGGCTTTAAACTGTTATGCAGCCTTTGGACACTTCAGAAATGGTGCCAAATAATATAACACTTGACATTTATTATTTTAAACCTGCTGCGGTACAATTTGCAAAATCTATTCCAAAATCTATTTCTAATAGAAATATTTTCATGATTTAAGAAAATTAAAATGAAAACTGGGTATAAGTTTAAATATTGCTTTCACATCACTGTCTCCAAAATTTTATGGTGCTGTAGTTGTGGAGAACCAGAAAATGAAAAGCAAAAGTGATCTCAGCCTGTTTTCATCTCTAAAAGAGATGCAAAAGAGAGTTTTATAGGATGGATGTGTTGCTTCATTTGGTTTTAGGAACCTTTGTCTCTGCCAGTAATATAAGGAAGGAGTTATCCAGTCCACTTCAGTGTTGTCTTTTTGCCAAATAAATGTGGATCCCTTTTTTTAAAGGTTCGGTGATGCCCAGCCATGACAGCCCCATGCTCCCGCAGCCTGCAGGATCGGCTCCCAGCCCCCGGGGCAGGGACCACCATCGGGCAGCGCAGCCAGTGAGTGCTGTGGGACTCCGCAGGTTCTGTGGGTTCTGCAGGGCTCCATGGGCTCTGCGGGGCTCTGCGGGTTCTGCGGGGCTCCATGGGCTCTGCAGGGCTCCGCGGGGCGCCTCAGCCCCGGGGGTTCGTGGCTGAGGGTGTTGAAACGCAGCGGCAGGACCGGCCACCGCCACGGGGACAATGCCAGCCACACCAGCCAGCTCCTCCAGCCCCGCAGGGCTGAGCATTTCGCAACACGGGCGAGTTTTATGAAACTTCTTCTCTCCATAAATTAAATTCAGTTGCTTTCTATTACAAAACACGTTTCTGTACCTAAAGGGAAGCAAGTGAAAAAAGCCACTCAGGCACAACACATGTGCCTCCTCATCTATCCATCACCCATAAACCTGACCGGTAAGCCAGGTAAGCTGTCGCAAACAAGAGCACGCTTGGGTGCCACACAGAGGACATACCGCATATGGATTTCCTCAAGGATAACCTTGAGGGAGATCGTCTTCCCCCTCTACTCTGCCCTGGTGAGGCCACATCTCGAGCACTGTGTCCAGTTCTTGACTCCCCAGTTCAAGAAAGACAGGGAACTGCTGGAGAGAGTCCAGCGGAGGGCTACGAAGGTGATCAGGGACTGGAGCATCTCTCTGATGAGGGAAGGCTGAGACACCTGGGGCTGTTTAGCCTGGAGAAGAGGAGACTGAGAGGGATCTCATCAATGCTTCTCAATATCTAAAGAGTGGGTGGCAAGAGGATGGGGCCAGACTCTTTCCAGTGGTGCCCAGCGACAGGACAAGGGGCAACAGGCACAAACTGGAACATAGGAAATTCCGTCTGAACATGAGGAAAAACTTCTTTCCTTTGAGGGTGGCAGAGCACTGGCACAGGCTGCCCAGAGAGGTGGTGGAGTCTCTGACTCTGGAGACATTCCAGACCCGCCTGGACGCCATCCTGTGCAACCTGCTCTGGGTGACCCTGCTCTGGCAGGGGGGTTGGACTAGACGATCTCCAGAGGTCCTTGTCATCCCCTGCCAGTCTGTGATTCTGTAAAATGCATTTTCCAAACCCCGAACTCTCTCCAGCAGTTTCTGAGCCAAGACAGATCTACAGTCATTGGTAACACCTTGTGGGGAACACAGATTTATCACTCCTTATGGACCTCAGAGTCCACTTATCTCAAGTAAGAGAGAGCTGAAGGATCCTCCTGCACGTACCCAGCATCACCAAACCCGCAGCAGCGACTCGGAGCAGGCTGGGAAAACAGTCGCTGTGTCCGATGCAGAGGATGACAAATAATCAATTCTTCATGGAGTAGGAGGGGAATCATTTATTTCACGGTTGCTTTGTACCTAAAGAGAAGCCTTGGCACCGAATCTTAACTACACCTTGAATGCTCCTACGAGACTGTGAAGGCGCTTTGGGGGATCACACGGTGTTACTATAAATATATTAAGAAAAGAAATGGGGAGCTGTTCCTGCCGAGCTACAGTAGTATCTCATGCAGTCTGTTACAGACTGCTAAGTTTGGAGAAAATCTTGAATTTTCATCAGAGACAACCAAAAGGTCAGCCTTTCTTATGGGATTTCAGCCATCTGAGTGCCCTTTTGAGCTACAATTTTGAAATTAGGAATAATTCATTCATTACAGACTGCTGATTACAGGGGGGGGAAAACGCAGAAATTTGACATTTCTTTCCAGTTCACCAAAAGGTCAGTCTACTGATTTACAAAATTTGTATTAATTTTAACTCTAAGACTGTCACATTGGGCATGAGGCATCCAATTTGGAGAAATTAAGGTCACTTAAGGTCTCTAGTTGCATTTATCATTTTGAATGCAAAAAGTTCTCAAGGCAAAGGCAATGCTGAGGGAGCTGACAGCCAAAGTCACCCAAATTGGAGACGGCTGCCAATTTTAATACACTAAAATGCATTTCTGTTTAAGAGAACCCAGGCTTCAAGTCTCTTTTTGCCACACATTACCAGATGTCAACTGCCGTTGCTCCACAAAACAGAGACAAACTAAACTTTGGGGTTGAACCATCTCCCATAGCAGACCCAACAGTCCTCAAGTCACACTGCCACTCGTCTGGGCTCACACCAGCATCGGGCACCAATGCCACCAGCTCTGCTTGCCACCACCAGCCAGCTCAACTTCTGGAAATCCTCCATTCAGAGCTTAAAAACACTGAGAGATGATGAAGAGGAGGAGGAGGAGGAGGCGGCGGCAGCATGGAAGTCATCTTCTTGAGCAGCTGGAGCAGAGGACGGCATGTTTCAGAGTTGACTCAAAGGCCACCAGGAGGAGGGTGGGAGGTGTCTCCCACAAACATGGAAAAAATATTGCGAAGTCGCAAAGCACGAGGCAGCCCTCAAAAGCACGGCTGGAGCTCAGTCATCGTGACGGCCCAAACGCAAAGCTCAGTGGTCTCGTGGGGCCATACGGGAGCAGGAAGAAAAGCAAAGTTCAAGCAATCACTCCCAAAAATTATCAAACCCAGTGACCAACTTGCTGAGATTTGCCAGTCCCATTATTTGTAAACAAGTCATCTGCGGAGATTTACAGCACTGTAAAGCCCACCTCCTGCAACTGCAGGATCCCTACGGAAACCTTGAAGCTCCTCCTGTCCCTCCCAAGGAAACCCTGCCTGGGCAGCTCTTCATTAAAAGGTACGGAAAAGCACACTCAAGTTTACAAAGAGCAGCAATGATGACGGAGCAATCCCAATACCCGTTTTCCTGCCATAGTCACCAGCCCAGACCATTCCCCACATTGGGAGCCATGCTGGCCAGGGGACAGCTCCCAATTTAGGAATAAAGCTACAGCCAAGGCCAAGCCCTCAGCAGGTCTAAACCAGACCCATTCACACCAGCCCGCGCTGCTCCCTCGACGCTTTTTTTAATGGAAACATCGCTGTATTTATTTTTAAATTTTTATAAAGACACACTCATAAAAAATGGAACGGAGGTCTGTCCAGCCTTACCAGGCAGAAGGCTGCTCCGGCTGTCGCAGTCCGTCCTCACAAACGGGACCTGCATGTGCTTGGTGCTCTGCTGCTTTACCCCAACTTTTTATAAAGCACATCTGGCATTATTTTCTTCTTCAAACAGGAAAAATTAAGGAAACCATCTTGACATCGTGGTAATTTTACACTCCAGCTGTAACCTCTGCCCATCAAACCTTTATCCAGTCTACCCATGTTTATGCTGTAAGTAGATTTACATTTTCTAGCTTCTTAAATATAGACAGCTGGATTTTACCCCTTTTCCTTTAGAAACACAGTTCAATGTTTAGTTCTGTATTAAAAATTGGCCTCGGTACAACTAGATTTTAAAAGAAATTGCTACTTTTTAAACTATGTGAAAATACTAGTTCCTCTTTGTATTTCATTTCTTCAGGGGCAAACATACAAATCCACCCCACAATCAGACGTTTGCCTTTTTTTCTCCTTTTTAATTTAGGAACTTGTGAATTCATGCATTGATCCAGCCGAACAAAGGGCAAAGACTGCTAAATTCCAGAGCCCAGGAGATATTCGGTTACCTATTCAAGGCCTTATGCAGAGGTGTTTTTTTTAAAAAAAAAAAAAAAAAAAAAAAAAAAAAAAAGAGACTTAGTGAGAAGGAGAGGCAGATTTGGAAATGATACTTCTAAATTAACAACCAAAAAGGGGAAAGAGGTAAACCAGGGAGAGATTAGCTGCTTGCTGCATTGCGATGGGAAGATGGAGAGCGGGTTGGAACTCATTAGCCCAATTACATAATATATTGTTTTGGCCAAATGCAAAGGCAATAAAAGCAGTGAGAGAAACGAACGTTACAGAACAGCAAATATGGAAGAGGTGAGGGACAGGAGAAAAAGAAAAGGTTTTTTATTATTTTGTCTGTGAAGCTTCTTTAAAAAGTTTCCCTTTGGCTGGGAAGCGCCGAGCAGAGGTAGGAATTTGGCAAACAACCAAAATACGGCTGGGGGTGCGATCGTCAGCCGGCACTGTGGGTCCGCAGCGACATCGGGGAGGGAGGGCTGGCACAGCAAGTGAGGGAAAAAGAAAATAATTTCCATTTCCCTGCCCTGCCTTCCTCCTGTCCCTGAAAAATCACATTTCATTGAATTCAAAAGCATTCTGAAATTTTACTAGTTTAGGAAAGATTGAATAAGCATGTAATTAAATTAATTACAGAATCACTGCTCTGCATCCTACTGCAGGGATAGCACTGAATCAACCAAATGGATTCAAAATCACTTCCTAAATGCTTTCCAGTCAAATAAAACTTCACAAACAGTTTCAAACCACTTACAGCGCGGTCCAAAAAAATCCAACTTTTCAACCAGTTTCCTTCACCCTTACGGGGCCGCGCTCCTAAAGGGCACGACCCGACCTGGAGCGTTTCCCTTCCTGAACAAACAGGAGCCGCTCAGAGCCAGATGCCTCCTCTCCCTGCCCGCATCCCCTGCCGTTCAGCCGCTATCCAAGCCGGTTCCTACGGACAGCCACCACACATTTCTAATTCATCGCCCCTCCGTGCAAGGAGGAGATAGGAAAAATCCCTCTGTGAGCTCATGGCTAAAGGGTGCATTGCACAAATTGAGGATGAGTCCGTGGTTCCCACCGGGAAAGGTGCTGCCAGCCCCGCGGACGCTGCCGGCATCCCCTTGCCTGCTCCAGCAGCAACAAGGACCAGAGTTGAGACTCAAGATGTCTCACATGAAAGTTGTGCGTGGTCTCACATGGCGAGCTGTGCCGGCATGGCTGGAGCAAGGTGTCCACTCTTGGTCAGAGGGACAGAGCATCGCTCCCCTTGGCTAGGGGATGTCTAAGATCAGAGGAGCCTTTTTCTCCACTACAGGAGAGCAGAAGAGTGCAACTAGAAGAGGATTAGCTACGAACAGCACAAGCTGCATCCCAGCCCTGGCAAACACAAGACCACAAGCAGCAACACGACCACAGGCAGCACGGGGGAGCGGGCACAGGCATCCGCTCTTCCAAGAAAACAGGAATAGCCTCGTGCTGCCTCACCCGCGCAGCTGGGGGCAAGGCTGCCTTTCTGTTAATGCTTAATGTGAAGATAATTTTGCATACCACCACGTTCGCCGAGCACGGCCAGACGCCTGCTGGCAGCTCTGACCGCGGTAGGTGCAAACGAGCCCCTTCTGCGCAGGGGATGCAGCACGGCTCCTCCCGCAGCCCCTGCCAAGCAGACGGGCCCAGGGAAGAGGACCATGGGGTCAGCAGCCCACAGCACGTACATGACCGCTCTGCGGAAACGAAGTGAATAGCTCAGACCAGAAATCAAACATAAATGCTAACGCAGGTGACTTTGCTCAAATTAAACAAGTAAGCTCTTCCACCAGCACTGCTGCTTCCAGGAAGATGTCCACCCACAGCCTCCATGGCTTCAGCTAGCAATGAAGGCAGCAGTCAAAGCCAGCTTTCATCCCCTACCCTACGTGAGATGCTGCCTCAAAACCTACACGAGAGGTGCCAAAGGTGGGAAAAGTCAAACAGGCAACACCTGCAGGGCTGCACCCCCACCAAACAGGTCCATGGGCAGCAGGACACCAGCACCACTGCCTCTGGCTTGGTCGAAGAGAAACATTTCATAAAAAATCCAAGGACCCATGTTGTTTTCAATAAGCTGATGGTCTATTTGTCCATAGTAAATCTCACCAGCTCCCCAAGAGGGATGGACACCACCTGATGTGATCACCCATGATCTACATCTTCAAACAGAGGAAAACCATCAAGTTACTGGAGGACAAGCAGCTTCAAAGGCTGCAAATAGAGCTTGCTGACCCAAGCACAGATAAGCAGAAACAAGCATATCAATAGGGGGTTTCTCTAGTCTCCTGGGACCGCAGCAAGGGCCTATCTTGTCCCCAAAAAAAACTTACTAGCCGCCAGCATGTGCAGCCACGTGTGCTGCTGGCCAGACAAGATCTGGTCACAGCCAGCCCAGAAGCCACCAAGAGCTCAATAACGGGATGGGCTCCAACATATCACACAGATCTTCCCGTAGCCCAAATGCAGCTGCAGTGAGCAGCAGCACCGCCAGCAGTACTGAGGACATATGTAGTTGCTCCTGACTGGTGGCAACATGGGGCGCCCAGCGGGTACCGAGCATCTCCCATTCCACCACCACTGCAGATGGAGACCACACTCATCATACAGACTCTAACCACCCGAAGGCATTTCTAATTACTGTATTAAAAGGTGTGAAATGCTTCCTCCCACACAAGCACAGCTGCTTTCCAGGTCTGACAACCAAACCTCTCCCTCGCATAACTAAACCAGCCTCCACACTGCCTCAGGAACCGACGGTCTCTTTGGGACTTACGCTCCCCTGGCTCACTCCTCACCTGTCCCCTCATCCCCACATACAATTAACCACATTTGCCCATGGAAATACCAGTAAAGATCTTCATTATACGGGCGAGAAGGTTTCAGAGTGAATTGGATAAACTGAGCGGTAAGAACTTGCCAAGACCCGATGGGACTCTTGGAGAAAGCAAACATGAAACGGCTGAAGCATCCCCTGTGCTGATCACGCTCTGACAGGGGGATGGGAGGTGCAGACCCCACCCGGGGATGTTCTGACAGCTCTGCAGGTAGAGGTGCTGGGGGCTGAAGATCACCAGCGGGACAACAGGCAGAAACCACTAAAATCAAGCAAACCACTCATATCAGAGTAGAATTACAGAAAAAACCCCAATAGATCCATGTTTTATGTTAGGAAAGGGTCAAACCTGATCTCAGTTGGTCTTTATGTCTTACGTGTGCAGGGAAAACATCAGCTTAGTGCTCCTTAGCAGTCAAAGAGGAAAAGAGAAGGTAAGGAATTGTTTAAAAAGGCAAAATAAACAGAAGACACAATTGTGCCATGCACACGTCCCTACCACACCTGCATTGTGAACACAGCCTGCAGGTTTCGCCACCCTGTCCCACAGACAGGCTACCTCTGGGGAAGGCAGCAGAACTAAAATGAACTAAAACCTTTCAGCTGAGAGGAGGCAATGGGGGAAAAAGGACCTGGGACCCCTCAGATGGGTGAAAGATGCTTAAATGCATCCTCCAGCACTGCAGATGTGAACACAGGATAGCACGGGCGGGTTGGGGTTTGCACTGCTCCAGCCTGGACACCACCAAGATGGCAAAGACTTGAGCTGGCGTGCACAGCGATGCCCACAGCAGCACCAGCACCGTGGTGCCGGTGCAGACCCCGAAGCACAGCCGCTCCTCCCCCGTGCAGCACGTAGACGTTTCACTTGGAGGGAGGTGCAGCACTTTGTACCACTCGGTCCCATGACGGCTCGCTGGGGAACGTCCTTTGAGTTAGAGGGAAAGGAAGCGGGAGATGAATTATGCGTTGCTTGACCTCGGGAACGGAAATCCATCGAGTTTCACTACTTCATCACTCCAGCGCTGCCGGCTGCGGTGCCAAGATTTCTGGCAGGACCGGTGCAGAGGCAGGGGAGGATACGGCGATGGCATCTCGGGCAGAAGCTTTAAGTATTTGTTACTTGGGAAATGAGGTATGGAAGTACAAAATAGGTTTTCTTAAATATTCAAGTAATTTATTTAACTTTTTAAAAAGAATTTTTTACATAGTAACACTTTAAACCAGTAATAGCTATTATCACATTTTTCAGTTTAGCTCAAAAGAATCCCAGTAACAGGGTAAAAACTTAATGTAAATTCAAGCAGCGCAACGTGTCTCGACAAACCATCAGACACAATACCATACACTTAGGGTAGACACATGTAGTTCTGCCCACCAGTATTTTAGGGAAAAACACCCCTAAAATATAGAAGTAGAGAGTGCCTTATTTCAAAATTCAGGAGACAAAAGGCCCCTTACCTCCACCTCCGGCGCCTGGGGATCAGCAGTTGCTCTCCTCATGGCACAGCCAGAATTACAGGGAAAGGGCAAGGCAGGTATTGATGCTGGAAGCCAGGCTAAATAAAACACTGCAATAAATTCTCACCGTAACAGAAAAACCCAGCTGGTTCATTCACGTCCATCCCTGTGGTAACACCAGCAAACAGAGCAGAGTTTGCTCAGAAATGAGTTTGGTCCCAGGTGAAATTAGGTGCTGCCCTCCATTAACACTCTCCTGATAAAGAGGTTTCACATGAAGAACAGCAGCATCTCGGGAAAACTACTGGATTTCCCCAGTTCCAGGATTTTATCCTTTTTCCTAAGGAATGGTGTTGACCAAAAGCACGCTGCAGCACACCAGCCTCCTCCAAAGTTGAGAAGAGAAGGTTGCTTTCATCTCATTTCTTGTTACCAGCCTTTTATACACCCTGGTGAGCTACAGCTTGGGAAGTCATTGCAAATTTTGGAAGAAATAGAGAGAAATATTCTAACATCAGCATCAGAGCTGGAGCTGCCCAGAGCACACCTCATTTCTCGTTCCCTTGGGAGAGGACAGGTCAGACCACAGGACGTGAAGGCCCCCCTCGTCCCATGGGCTCCGAGTCAGTGGGTGACAGCCCAGGAGCGATTGCCCTGCGGGAGGAGCACCCAGAGATGGAGAACAGGGGCGCTGGGCTCCTGCCCGCAGGGATGGGCTGCCCGGCACAAGCCACCGCTCTTACCTCCCCACCCAACACCTCTGCTCTGCATGAACCAAACTGCATCTGAAGGAACCTGCTCCAGAATTGCTTCTGCAAGAGAGCACAATTGCTCAAAGCCAACGTCCGAAGGTTACAGCAGGGCTGCAAGATTTCTGGAGAGGTCAGAGGGCTGGGAAGGGCAACGGGAGCAAGCCTGAGGGTTTCCATGTGTCTTCTCAGAGTCTTCTAGGACTGCCCTAGGGCTGCAAAGGAGCTCAGGGCAAGACCTGGCACATCAGTGGCTGCAGGGAGCAGGAAGATATTGAGACACAAATATTTTTATACAGCACGTGCTAAAACAAAGTTCTCCATTTGACTTCATCTTATGAATAAAATCCACCAGCTTCTTGGAAAACAAGGACTCCAATGGCTGCTGCATGGTTACAGCTGACTGTCTGCTATGGGGCAGCTCACCAAACTCTGCGGTGAAACTTCCAGACATAAAATACAGTTAGTGTGGTAAAAATCCAGTGGAGGCCAAGCAGCAGCTGGAAGGGTGACTGTGTGGCCTGGAGGTGGTTTTGTCCCAGGACTCCATGGCGCGACGCGAACTTGCCCAGGGTCTGGTCCAAGTGTGGTGGAGGTGGGGTACAGCAGGGCGGCACTTCGACCCCAGGGGACATGGCACTGCTCCAGGGCTCAGAAAGCCAGGTCCTGCTCCTGCCTGTGGCTCTGGCACACTTGCAAACAGTTTATTCTTCAACCATTTGTAGCCAGACTAGAAACCGCGTGACTCTACGGTGCTCAGCTCCATGAGCCCTGACCTCAGCCAGCAATGCTGAAGAGCTGATGTAACACAAGCCAAAGAGCCACCGCTATCAAGTCATGCCAGAAAAGGGTGTTGGACACCTGATGTGACCACAGAGGGATGATGACTCCAGATTCAGAGCCGAGCCGGAACCATGCCATGCCTTAGAGCACATGGTGGGAATGGAGGTGAGCCCTCTGCACCGTGGCCATGGCCATGGCGGCTGGGACAGGCTGCAGGCAGGGCAGATGTGCCCAGACACCAGCAGGCACTGGCAGTAATGCACCTAGAGAGACAGCAAGCCCAAGGACAGCAGAGGCTGTCTGAGAAGTGGGTCATTAAGACACAAGATACTGGTTTTTGCTGAACGATGCTGCAGTGACATGCCCACCCAGGTCACAGCAACCCCACCAGCTGCGTTACAGCAGGTTCAACCATGTCCCCGCGAGCCGCAATCCTACCGCTGGCCATGCCACAGAGAACTGCTGAAACTTCCCTCTTCACATCGGCACCATTGCTGAACTTGAGTCATCTCTTTATTTTCAATACCACAATCCTCAGCCCCTTTCCCCAAGCTGGAGGCAAGCCCTTCAGTGGCTGAAGTGGTCTAATGGTACAGAGTGGGATGCCTTCCTCCTCCCACCCATCCTCCTTCTCTCCTGTGACTGCCCCCCACTCACTGCTCCCCTCCATAAGCCAATCTACTCACCAACCTGGCAGGAAGCCCTGCCTTTCCCTCCCCCTCCATAGCTTTTTTTTTTTTTTTTTTAATGTGCATTTCCTGAGTTAGGGAGATAAATCAACTCACAGAAGGCTCCAGCAAACACTAGCCCACGAGACAGGCAGCAGAAGAGCATGGACAGAAGGCAGAGGAGCAGCACCTCCGTCTTTTGGCAACAGCATGCTCTTGGCCAAGCTCCCTTCCCCATCTTGCACGCTCTGCTTGCCACCCACTCCTCCCTTCCATGGGATGACTAGCAGTGTCATTAACATCCAACAAACGAGGGCTAAAGGAGTTCACACCTCGAGTTATTCCATAACGCTGCCGGCAAACTTAAGGAGACTATAACATGCTGGTCTGCCTTCAGATTGCGCTTGGAAAACACTCCTCATAAAAAGAGCATAGCTATTTTTAAAGGAAATCCTGGATGGTTCTGAACGCGAATACAGCAGGCAGCCACAAAGGTATGTCAAGCCAACGGGTTGGATCTGGTAGTCTGACACCACATCATTACACCGCTCAAGCAGCAGCGGCCAAGCAGGGAACGGGGCTGGAGCGCCAGCCAAAGCCACGGTCCTGCCGATGGATGCCAAAAGACACAAAAGCGTAGCCAGGAGCATGGCAGGAGGATCTCCAGAGGACACATCAGCTGTTTGCTGGAGGTCAGAAATCACTAACTCAACATAGTGCAGTGCTGATGGCTGTTACAACACAGTGTGTGCCATGCCAAGCAACGCACAAGATTGTGGGTGTAGTTCTGCACTTGCTTTTGTAAGAGTTGATGCAAACAGGTCAATTATTGAAAGCTTGCTGGAGTGAGAATTCCATTATCCAGCCTTTAAAGGCTCCCAACAATCCTTCCATGGAAGAACTAGTGAAGAAATAAGATTAGTCTCCAGAAATAGAAAGAACAGAATTTCTTATTTTTAGGAATAACATTTCACTACAAATCCAGTTAACTGGGATGGATCAAAACCATCAAGACCTCAAACTAAACGTCTTTGAAGAATAGGAGTCTTGGAAAATCTCTCACCAGCAGAGAAGAGAAAGAACAATTCATGGAGGGCACCTTAGGCAACATCTTGGTCTCATCCACCATGACTACTCCTACAGGCAGAAAGTCCATTCAACTATGTCTCCTCTGCCAGGACCTGAGCTCCAGGGACTTGTTTTCCCAGAGTAAGGTCTACTGAGAGCAATGAGTCCCACCACAGTGTCCTGCATCCCAAGGTGATGTTGCTGCAGCCACTCATACCTGTGCCATGATCCCAAAGGCACATTAAGAGACTCCTTTCAGGCATCTCCTTCCTCTGCCCTTTGTTTGCATTTGTACTCATGGGAGGGATGTTCCCCACTGTGGGGACAGAGCGGAGATATCAGCACTGCAAAAAGATTTCATTTTTACATTCTTTTTGAACGTCAAGCAAATCGGTGACTTCCATCAGCAAGGCTGACCCCAAAAATACTAATTGCATCACCACATTTTAGCAACATTGCTCATCTGTCTCATGCTTGGTTTTGTCCCACCTCCTCCATGAATGTTCTCCCTTCTCCTACTCATGCCCGCTCTGAGATCCCTCATGCCAGGGCAGCTTGGTGTGATCTTCCTAACAGAGTCCTTGAGCATCCCTGTTCTTCAGCCCTTTGGAAAACACACACACTGTTATCTCCTGCTTCTTCCTTTTCTTCGTACCACTGGCATAACTGCCAAAGCTGAAACACCACTCAGACTCCACAGTAAGTCTCAGCCCATCTTGTCTTGTCAAAGGCAGCAACTGCAGATGTTTAAGCAGCAGACAGATCCTGTAAGTTCATGGAGATCCATCCTCCATCTGAACACACTGGTGGGATCTTACCCCAAAGAGCAAGGAGCTGTAGCTCTGGGGGTGATCTGGACCTTAATTAAATGACCCCAGAGCTGAGTCTGCATGGTTTGAGAAAGCTGCTTCGGGCAAATTTGCAACATGGAAATAGCTATTCTTCCCGTACCAACCATGCAAATGCACCCTGCCCAACCTGAACCCCGAGCCAGCAGCCCAGCCTGTGCACGACACAGCACACTGCCACAGTGCCACACGGACAGGTTTGGGCTACCCTGAGACACAGAGTCTTCATGTCTTGGTGAACCACACAGAATTCCTTGGACACCTCTTAGTGTCCATCTGCGAATGGGAATAAAACCTCCCAGCCTCAAAGTCCTCTGCTGCTCTTGTAACAGGAGAAATATCTTGGTATACAACATGAGATCCTTCCCCATCCAGCTGATGGTGGACAGAAGGTGCCCCTTCACAGCACATTTGTGGTTCCATAATCCCACAGCAAATAGCAAGGATGAACTTCCCAGGAGGCTACAGAAACAGGGATAGAAGCTCTCACACAATCTAGACAACAGACTTAATCTCATTTTTGAGCTTCTTGCCTCAATTATCTTCCATGAAGAGGATCAAAGGCAGGTCACAACATCTGAAACTTTCTTTAGGGTTTGTTCACATTTTTCCTCTTCCATGTAATGAACCACAAGGGTTGATATGAAAGAGCAGAGACCAGCACTGCTGCACACCCAAGCCAAGCTACATAACAAGCCCTGCCACTTCTTCCCCACAGCTTAACTTCTGCACTTCTACAACGAAGTCATGTCTTCTGGTTTGCCCTAGTTCCAACCTAAGCCCCTGCATCAAGTGAAACCCATCACCTCCTGGTGATGGTTTAACCCATGGCTAGCTAACCCCAGGATCACTGCAGGGCAAACAAGGAATTCGAGACCAGGTCTGCCAAAATTTCAAGTTTTCACTACTCACAGGACATACTTCTGATTTTCTTACAATGCAACCTAGGTCTAACAAGCTACATAAGACACAGGGATTCGAGGTCAGGTACTTCCACATCCTCTCACATCTGAACTCTAACCACAAGGTCTTTTCATCCACCATCCAACCAAGTTACCAATATTGAGTCTGCACCACATAAACACACTCAGAGAAGCTGGAATGAGAGCAGGTCCTCTGCTGCAGGCACGCTCACAAGCAATATGTCCACTTTCCTCTCCAAAGCGGGCTGTGATTTGAAAACAGCAGCCGTGCCAGCTCCAGCACAAGCGAGGCTTGGTGTGGTACCCATCTCTCATTAACAAACCGTTCCCTCCATCAGGATCTCTCGCTTTCATCCCTTCTTAGTCTGGGCTGATGGCTCCAGGACTCCTAGTCCTCCTTTTCTTTTCAAGTACGACACACAACTTCCTTTGACAGTGATTACACCTGCTGATTTACAAAAGGTTTTCCTCAAGATCTACGTTATTTTTGCACAAATATCTCCCACATACTGGTTTTTGACTTTAATTTAACTTTTCTCCCCTTGAATCAAATTACCGTTTTCCTCTGATCATAATTTGGTCGAATGAAATATGAAGTTGAAGGCTATCAGATTTGAGGAAAAGAGGAAAGCAGAGCACAACGACAGATGCGCCACACTCTTGTCTTGCTTTATTTCCCATTCAGCCCAAAAGACACCCTGGTCTCATTAGCACTTAATGCAGGTGAAAATAAAGGGGTTTAATACCAAAACAGTGTGGGCACACAGAAGACATCCACTCGGACCTGTTGGAACTTGCCCACTATCAATGCTAAGCTCTTTCTCTACATGAAGAGCTCTTTCATTTCTAGGACTATAACTTCTTATCTGGGCTAATAATGTTCAATATGAAACCTCTCAAATCCCATTTGAAAACTTCAGTATTAGATATTTAGGATATTTCTCCACTCCATTAGAAACTTAACAGCTTAAAGAATACCATCCTGCTGCCACCACAGTACAGGCTAACTACTTATCCACTGGTTACATCCCAAGCTGTGAATCCCGGGTGCTGCTGCCGGTCTCCCACCCCTCCAGCTCATTTATCCCAAGGAAGGATCTTGCTATTCCACTGCCTGCAAAGAAAGGAAGGGTTGTGCAAGGGAACAGCGACCAGGAGGCCCAAGGGCCTCTCCAGGACGAGGACATGGAGCGTGGGCTGTGCACAGCTGGACACCTCATTCAAGCAGATGGAGTTGGCAACCCCAAACTAAACACACGCAGGCAAGGCTGCAAGTCTGAAACGCTCTGCGTAAATGTTGTAATGTTTTAAGGGACAAGCCATAATCTACAAACAATAGAACTGGTCACATTCCCGACAAGGCGAATTCTACCCTCCAGTCAAGATGTGACACCAGCCACCCGGCGCTCGCTGACATGGAAACTCGGTCTGTTGGCAAGGCATGGCCCGTGCAACCACAGCACCCCAGGAAGATAACTGTAAGAGCCGTGCGCTGCAGCTGCTTGAAACATTGCTAATTTCCTCCCAAATTTGTTGAAATTCAGATTATGGTGGCAGCTGGGTGAAAAGGAGGAATTCAAACCCTGGACTCCAGAAATGTCTTTGACCAGCCAGCCATGGGGCATGGACCCACCAGGAGGTGTCCACCACTGGGACAGCCTCCCTGCCGCAGGCTGACAACTATCTAGCATAGTAACACATGGAATCCATCCTCAAACACAAAAACCAGAACAGAACAAGATCTTCTGGCACTGCTAATCCTACTCTCCAAACCAGGGTAAGAAGGCGAAGAGGAGCCCGCAGACCTGTCTCACCCCTGCAGCAGCCACCAGAAGAATCACCAACTTTCCCAGCCTGTTAAAAGTCAACCCATTTTTCTAAATGAAACACTAACCACAGTGTGATATCAAGATAGAAGACAGCTTTTAATTACATATACAAATGAGTTCGTAACACTCCAGCTCTGCTGCAAGGGCAGCTTGCTGAGAAAAGCAACTTTGATCAAAGCTTCCAGGCCCCTTCTGTAGACCATAAAAAAGAAAATCTAGTGAGCTTACCGAGTAACTGCATAAATTGTCCCCAGGTTTTTATGCACAAGACTCATGAACTTCTAGTCAGAATGCATTTCGTTTGCGGCATTACCTTTTTCTTTTTCCCTTGATTTACGTGCCTGTTGAGCTCAGAGAGGGAGGATGTTGGAGGTGAAGCATACACCAAACACACATACACAAAAATGGTCATTTTTACCAGGAACGTCCACTTCCAGGTGACAAACTTCGTGTTTCTGCGCAAAATATTTATATATACACACTCACACCATATATACAAATACATGCATATGTAAACACACACGTGTATATATAGGTACCTTGCAAAGGTCGTAAGAAAAAGCTAATCCTTCAGCACTGTTTGTGGCATGAGGTCACCTCTACACTTAGCAGGTGAGTGCAGCAACAAAGCATTTTTGTTGTGCAACAAGACGACTTCAAGCTTCTTGGCAAGCTTTACATACCTCCTAGTTTAAAAACAACAGCCGCACAAAATGAATGTGCCCAAGTGTTTTGCAACTCCCTTTGCTGACCATGGAGTTCCCAGCAGGTGACATAAGCTGGGTCCTGGACGCAGGTAAGCCCAGCACCTACCAGAGGCATCAAACACCTACCAGAGGCACTAAATAGCTCATTTACAAATACACTGTTCCCGTACCTCCTGCCTCCGACTGCTACCATCAACTTCAGTGGACAAGTTTCCTCTGCTAGCTTCTGCCTGCTCTGAACGTATCTAAAGAACCCTTTGAAGTCAAAATACTCTTAGCAATTAGATCTTCTCTATTTCTTTTTGCCTTCCTAATTATCCTTTTAACTGCCTTCTGCTTATTTTAATAGATCTTCCTATCCTCCTCCTTACCAGACTGTTTATACTTTTTAAAAGCCTACTGCTTACTGCTTCTAATACTGTTTACATCTTCACTTAGCCACCTCAGCTCAGTTGCTGCTTTTTGCCCGATTTCAGAGTTAACCAGGGGAAATTTCCTCTCTGATCTCTACAGCAGTTTGTAAACACCTCCCATTTTTTCTACATTTCCCTTGTATGTGGGAGAGGGAACGAAGCCTCCTCTACACCACGAAGCACTCTGAGAAAAATCCATATTCTTATACATTGCTTTAGGCACACTTCCCTCCACTGCTTTGCCTATCGCTTTTGCATTAGGAATATTAAGCAGATTATTAATGACTGCATCCCATGTGTTCCCTTAACTACCTTATTCATTATCATTTCCTGCCTGAAAAAGTAAACAAATAGCCTTTTGTGCTCAATGTTACAGGAGATTACCTATGAATTTCATTACTTATATCTCTACTAGGAGGAAAAAAACAGTTGCAAGCACTGTGGCTTCATGCAAGGGCTTACGCTGGGGGGGGGTGCGCACGTGCAATGGTCTGACGTTGGCAGAGGTGGGTTTGGAGCATCCCTTAGGGTTTGGACGTGAGAGTAATTTAGGGTCCATTCAGCAGAAGCGAGAAAGTATATTAAAGGGAGGCTCGCTCAATATTTTCTCTGTTCCTTATAATCCTTCCCCAACCATCTGCTACTGGACACTGGGAAACAGGATTCCGAAAGAGAGAGACAGAAAGCAAGATCTTTTGTTTAAACCACAGAATAGCCATTCTTTATAGCATAACAGCAATTCTCCCCTGTCTAACTGGTAAGCTCTGCCAGAAAACTCTGAAACACATATTCCATAGATGCGGAGAGTATGCAACGGCATCGAGATATGCAGCGTCCACAGTTTCCCTTGGTAGTTTGTTCTAATAGCTAATCTCCCCTGTTGTTCAAAATTTCCACCTCCTACTCTTAAAAATATTTTTGCGTCTTCATTTTGTCATCTGAATGTTTGGATCCAGCTTCCAGGTATTGTTTCTTGCTACGCAGTTTGCTAAAACGAAGAGCTTTGCTACCTGCTTTTTTTTTTTCTTTTTTTTAAACCCATGGAGAACTGGCTCCACAAAGATAAAAAACAGCAAGTGAGACTTATTTTTCAAACTCTTATTGTCAGGGAGAGCTTCCCAAAATAAGGTGCACCTCCCCAAATGTTTAGGAACAAATACCAATGAGTATTTCCTTTGACTCCTCGAATCGCTTCACTCCACTTACACGGTCTGTGTCTTCTCCAACTTTTCAACATCTCTTAAAAAAATGAGAGAACTGAAAATAGGGATATTGTATTAAAGCATAAGCAACAGGAGAAGACAGAATAGCTGTTTTCACATAGCTCTCCTGTTCTGCACACCTGTGGTTTGCGTTCTCCCATTACCACACTCAGTGTCATTGCTCATGCTGCAGCAGTTGTCCTTTTCCCACCCCAAAGCCTGGTTTGGCATCTGTACTCCTTCTCTGGTCTCCCCATCCTAAAAGCACTCCCTCCAGCTCTCACCTGCAGATACACGCATCCTACGATTCACCATATGAAACAAAGTTCATCCGATGGAGACTAACCAATAATCTAAATCCCTTCGAACAGCTACACTCTCTTGTCACCCCATTTCCACCAACCCTTCAGCCATCTTCAAGCCTGACTGTCAGCCCCCAGCCCTCTGGGGCTGGACCCCACGGAGCTACTGCTGATGCATGGGGTCATCTGAGACCCCATTCACAACCTCGTTCACACCAGCTTGAAGCTACCGAAGGGTGCTTTGGTGCATGACACATCCTCCATCACCACGACTAAAGAACAAATTCAATTTGATGCTCCCATTACTTCCTCCCCTGTGCTCATGTGCTCCTTTGCTTTGTCAGTCCTCATCCCCAGATGGATGTCAGGCTAAGACTGTACAACAGCAGCATTCACCAATTTTCTGGAACATTCTCACTATATCCAAGTCACACAGGAGGAGAAAAAAAGACAGAAACCCAACAGCCAGACCCCACAGGAGTGAACATCATCCACACGTGCCGGCTGGAAAACGCCCCCAGCTCTCAGCCCCTGCTTAACACCGCCCTGGCTAACGCTGGACCTGGAAGCTCTTCTGCACACGGGCTGTAAGTGTATCACACCTCTTCCTTACAAATAGGGAACAGCAATATTTATTAAACATGTCTAGTTTTTCTGCTTTATTATGCATTTTACCTCTCCACAGTTGTGATAAGTCTACACAAACCATTATTAGAATTTCTTTTGTTCCTAATACAAATACTTTCTCACTGTTTCTTCCACTGACAGTCACAGCTTTTTTCCCTTGTGTTTTTAACTTCCTTTATCAATTTTCTGCACTTGATAACTTCTAACTCAAGGATAACTGTCATCTCTTCCTTTTATTATTCCCTTTTTTCTTTTCTTTTTTTTTCTTTTTTTTTCCTTAATTCTCACCAGCACAGCGCTGCCCGGCTCACGGCTGTGCTCAGCCTGCTCCTGCGGGAGGGTGGCCAGCAGGAGAGGAGGCAGGAGAGGGGAGCACAGAGTCCTGCACAACACAAGCCACATCAGAGTTTTAGAGCAATTTTAAACCCAGACTACGGTTCTCATTTCATGGCAGTGACCATCCTTTGCCAAAAAGCACCTGTGAACCACACAGAGGACAACAGATCCCGAAGAAGTAAAAGCCAGGACCCAGATGGTGCCTGTCTGTGAAATCCCACGAGGACCCACCTGTATGTCCAGGCAGGTTAAGGGGGTTGCAAGGTGTGAGCTGAAGGAGGGCTTATGCCAAAGGAAATGGAGCCCCTACAAGAAAGCCAGATGCCATCAAAAACGAAATGAAAACAGATGCCAGTATATAAAGCTCTATTTAAAGTAAAGCCTGAGAAAATCAAACTAAGGAAGGAGAACATACAGTTTATGTGAAGCATTTTCTATTGATGAGGTCATAAACGTACTATATCCCTGAAAAACTTTATAAAAATTCAGGTAGGAAACAAAAGACTCAAGGCATTACAGTCCATACCCAAACTACGTAGGAATGATGGAGCTCTGCTGACAAAGAAGCAAAGTGTAGCCCAATTAATTAAATGTGATTATTATGCCAGTAGGTAGCAGAGAACCTTTATGGACTGGAAGCCCATCCAAGAAAACAAAGTACAGCTCCAGCATTGGTGAGCAGAGAAGGATGCTCAGTACGTCAAAGAGTATCAGAGCGTCTGCAGGTCTGCCAAGGCAGAAAACAAAATTTCAGTAACAGGAGATTCAGTTAATCCCACCGAGACTTACAAATGAGAATCACAGAGTGGCAGGGGTTGGAAGGGACCTCTGGAGATCATCTAGTCCAACCCCCTGCCAGAGCAGGGTCACCCAGAGCAGGTTGCACAGGATGGCGTCCAGGCGGGTTTGGAATGTCTCCAGAGTCAGAGACTCCACCACCTCTCTGGGCAGCCTGTGCCAGTGCTCTGCCACCCTCAAAGGAAAGAAGTTCCTCCTCATGTTCAGATGGAATTTCCTGTGTTCCAGTTTGCGCCTGTTGCCCCTTGTCCTGTTGCTGGGCACCACTGGAAAGAGTCTGGCCCCATCCTCTTGCCACCCACTCTTTAGATATTGAGAAGCATTGATGAGATCCCTTCTCAGTCTCCTCCGCTCCAGGCTAAACAGCCCCAGGTGTCTCAGCCTTCCCTCATCAGAGAGATGCTCCAGTCCCTGATCACCTTCGTAGCCCTCCGCTGGACTCTCTCCAGCAGTTCCCTGTCTTTCTTGAACTGGGGAGTCAAGAACTGGACACAGTGCTCGAGATGTGGCCTCACCAGGGCAGAGTGGAGGGGGCGGACAACCTCCCTCGACTTGCTGGCCACGTTCTTTAATGCACCCCAGGAGACCACTGGCCTTCTTGGCCACAAGGGCACATCGCTGGCTCAGTCAACTTGCTGTCCACCAAGACTCACAGGTCCCTGTGTGAAACCTGCAAAAGCAGGTCTGATGCAGAAACGATGTTCTAGCTCCCACGTAGGAGGACCTCTCCCCGCACATTGGGGAACACGGCTGCCCGTGAGTCCTGCTCTGCTGTTCGTGGACAATGAGCCTTGGCACGAGCAGGAGAAACGAATCCAGGCATCGCTGGGGTGGAGGTACAGGCTCTGTGGAGTCCCTCTACCCCTGCTCAGCCCTGCAGCTCCTGTCCCCTCTGGGGTTAGTCCCATCTATGTGACTAGAGACAACCACCAGAACCCAGCCCTGCTGTAGAGCTCACCATGCAGCCAACCTCAAAAGCCTTCAGAACACAAAATCCACACAAAGAAAGTACATTATGCTAACCCTTAGCCAAAGAAAAAGATACTTAAATAGGAAAACGTGTTAAAAGAGTGTTAACGAAGCAGCTAAAAGGGCTTGCAGGGCAGGTGGAGAACTTGGGGAAGATGGCTATCACCTACCAAAGCGAGCTTTTTAAATAAGCATAGTTTAACAGCATAGTGAAAAAAACCATTAGAAACAAAAAGACGCCCTCAGAAAGAAATCAAAATTA
This sequence comes from Burhinus oedicnemus, assembly GCA_008921705.1. Lineage (NCBI taxonomy): Eukaryota > Metazoa > Chordata > Aves > Charadriiformes > Burhinidae > Burhinus > Burhinus oedicnemus. Next base: position 139,949 of record VFFE01007593.1, on the reverse strand, counting down.
CAAGAATGTAAACTCAAGGAAGCTACACTTGAAGCTGTAAAAAGCCAATTCAGAAAAAGATTTTGAGAAACAGGTCGCTGAAGGAATAAAACCTAATTTTTAAAAAATAAATAAATAAATCAAACACACAGGCACCAGAAGTCTGCCAGATTCTGGTATAAATCAAGCACTGAAGAAAGATAAAACCACAGAATAAAAATTCAACTTCTTTGCACCAGTGCTCACTTGTGGCAGAGCTCAGCAATTCCCCTCCTGGACTCTTCCTTTATCAGGAATGAGCTGAGCATCTGCCTCAAACTGCAGGGT
>VFFE01007593.1:8073-123516 GCA_008921705.1 Burhinus oedicnemus | reverse complement strand
GCTCCATTCCTCCCCCTCCCCCTCCCAGGCTGCCAAACAGCAATTTTTAAAATGATAAATATTGATTAACTTTCCGGGGGGGGGGGGAAGGGGGGGAAATCCCCCTGAAAGCAAACTGCGATGAAAAATTATGAAAAATTTTTCCAGCAGGAGGTTTCCCCTCAAAGGACACCGGCATCCAGAAAGGTTAGATTCAGAAACCCATTATAACCTCAACCGCAGCTTTTCATCGCCGGCGGAACATATAATGGAAGCCACTGTTTAACAGAAACTGATAGAGAGAGAGTTAAAGATTGTCAAGGTTGCGGTACACACACCTCCGGGCTGACAGCATCCCCCCAAGTTGCAGCCCAGCGCTACGGCATCGCATTCTCACCTCTGCAGAGGAGACGTGCAACACGCAAACCCACCGCAAACAGCCGCAGAAAATTCACTTATTCCCACAACAGCTGAAAACAGGTTAAAACAGATCAAAACCGGGGCCTTTCAAGTTTCAATTCCTCTTATTTTAGGATAGCACGATAAACTTGAAAGGTACAAGTGTGAAATGTGGTCATTCTGACCCAAAAATGAATATCGCTCGTTATCCGGCATTAAAATGCGGCGCCCATCAATGCGTGTGTGCGTGTGTGTCCCCATCCCACAGCGCAGCCCCGGTGCTGCTCCCCAGATCCCGGGATGGGGACGTGGGGCTGGGCAGAGAAAAAGCAGCAGCAAAAGATTTCCCTTTGGGAAAAATGTATGAAACCTTAAAAAAAAAAAAAAAAAAAAAAAAAAATCCCCACTTCACTCTTCCTGGCCATCTATTTGCTTCACTCTGAGGCATTAAAGATCATCAGAGATGTTTGCCAACGGTTATATAAAAGGAAGTGTTGGACTGTGTTTGTCGTTGTCAGCACTGAACTGCTCCTTCCTTTCCTAGCTGTGATCCCTTTCGTCCCCTCCTCTGCTGGGACCTCGTGTGCTCTGGGCACTGGCTGTCAGTGCCTGCAGGTCCCTCCAAAGAGTCTGCGATGATCTCGTATCCAACACAGACTGGTGCTCTCTGCGATGGGTCGATATCAACAATGCACCGAATAACCAGCTGGGTGGAACAGGAGCCCCAAACCCGTATGGGTTTTGGCCCAATACTTTTCCCTGCCAGATGATTAACAAGTCCTTCATTTGCGTCAAAGCCTTTTCAGAAATGGCAGCGGCTGAGTCATCAGGATCGGCTCTGCTGGGGTGATGACGATAAACCGCTGTCCTGGGGAAATTCCGGTGACAGTCTCAGGCTGCGGAGCCGATGGCGTGATTTTGGATGCATGCGGTGCTTTGCTCCCCCCAGCCTGAGTGGGTTTGTGAAGAGGGCGGAGCTGCACACGTCTCAGGATGCGGCTGAATTTCAGGAGCAAACACAAGGGTGTGGAGCATTTATAAGCACGCGAGTGTGTATTTTACCTACATAAAAAAAGAAACCTTTGGTTTTAAAAGCATTAAGATAGTACAAACGCGATACTCTCCAGAGCAAACTGCAAAGCAATAAAATCCCAAACCGTGGGGCACCTCTTACCCACTCTTTAATGACCATACAACACATTTCTGCTGATGGCGAGAGGTCTATTGCTACAACAAAAAGCTTCCTTCTGCCTCCGCCAAATAATGCAACAGCCGCCTCCCAGCACGGGAGCCTACCCTGCCTTCATCTGGAGGTGCAATGGCAGCAGATCACCACTTGTGGGTCCACCAGGTGGGGTGGCAGCTGAAAGTTGCTTGGCCACCTGCCTCGATGGGAGAAGGATGCTTGGAGCCCATCTGCCCCGCCGGGGGCTGCACTGCAGGCAATGTTGGTGTGCAAGGGCTGTGAGCAGAGCTTGAGCAGCTCATCCAGGGGAATACATGCTGGACTGAAGGAGAACATCCCATTGAGGGCTAATGGCTTCAGGCTGGAAGAGGGGAGATTTAGATTAGATCTCAGGAAGAAATTTTTCACTCTGAGGGTGGTGAGACACTGGCCCAGGTTGGCCAGAGAAGCTGTGGCTGCCCCATCCCTGGAGGTGTTCAAGGCCAGGTTGGATGGGGCTTGGAGCAACCTGGTCTGGTGGGAGGTGTCCCTGCCCAGGGCAGGGGGGTTGGAACTAGATGGTCTTCAAAGGTCCCTTCCAACCCAAACCATTCTGTGATTCTGTGATTCTGTGATTGCCTGGATGAAGCCCCAGGGTGCAGTCAGCCTGGCTGACAACCCCAGGAGATGTTCAGGGTTGGCACGTGCAGACGAGCCGCACAGGCTGCGTGCTTGGGGTACGGCTCAGGGTGTGCATTATGCCGAGGATTGCACTTGGCAGGAAAAAGGTGTCCAAGAAAATTCAGACACTGAAGCAAAGAACCTTAATAAATGGGATTTAAATAATAGATTTAGCTGAAAATCCCCAGAAGACGGATTTTTTTATCCACACATCAGGTGCTGTAAGCTTAGAAAAAGATAACAAAACGTTCCTCAGACAGAAAAGGTTGAGTTTCTGCTTTAATTGAAAATCGTATGTGGTATTGATATTCCTAGAGAGATGTTATGTTAAGAAGGAGTTTATACTGAGAGATGTATCATCACTATTTTGGGGTAAATTAGATTAAAGTGATTTGCAGTTATCCCCATGCTAAGTAGTATAAACGGAAGAAATTGGAAGTTAAAGTTGTATTTAAAAGAAGTGCACGCAGTTCACCGAGGAAATCCTAACTCTGCTCTGCCATAACACGCAACCATTGACTCAGTATTAGAGAGGAGTTGTACCTTTCTGGGCCCATAATCAGATTCATCTGTCTCTTCTTTACAGTGTCATGGCAGAGAAGTAAGAGTATTTGCATGCCTTAAATTGAGTCTTTCTACTTTAATTGTGTAATTATGGAAATCACTATTTAGGGATCTGTAGTTATGGCTATGTTGAATTTTGCACTTCAGGCAGGCACACCATCTCTTCGTTAAAGGGCATCCCCTGCAAAATCCCAGCATCTACTTTTTGAATATCGAATACATGTGCTGGGTACGTATTTGCAAATTCATTAATTAACTTATCAGTTAAAACTAATTAAAAATCGGTCCTTTAACAAATCTAATGCATTGTGTCAGACCTGTCTTTTTTTTTCCTGAAGATCCTATTAGCAGAATAATGCAGACCCTGCAACCTTCCCGTGTAATTAATACTCACTGAAATCTTACATATAAATTTCACTTGGAGAATTCTTTTTACAATGAATGGTCTCTTACGAGATGATACTTCACAACTGGAAGTTTCTTAAGCGAGGCTGGTTTGCAAGGTTTTCCTTCAGTTTCCCGTAAGGATTTACCTCCCTTCCAGCTCCCATGGTCCCCCATAGCAGGGTCACGAGTCCAAGCCCAGCCCGGGTGTGCTGGGGCACTTGTGCTGCTCTGCCGCAGTGGGACCGCACGGAGCAGCGGGCTCTGGAGCAACGTGAAGCAGCCAGACACATGGGAGAGTCGGGCCATAAGTGTTAGTTTGAATAATGAACGTGAGCTGTCATTTAAAGTCATTATAAGGCCTTTAGTACATTGCGTGTGGGCCATGGGATGGGAGGTTGAAGAAGTGAAAGATTTCCTGACTACTTTTTACCGTCACAAATAGAATATACTAAATACGTGACTGAACTGGGATAATTAGTTTTATTAATACTCATCTGGGGTGCTCCAAACCACCCCCTCACAGCTTCACCATGCATGAGTAACGCGTCCATCCCAGATGCACGCCAGTAAAACCCTTTGTGCCGCACTGCCGCAGACAGCATCACCTCTGAAAACAGCCCGTAAACTTCCGTGGGCTTATTCAAGACAAAGAGCCTGACCAAAACATAACGTATTGTCATTTATAATCCCGCCACAGCTGCTGATCCACCTCGGGTAAGTCTGGGCTGTGCCCAAGCCAGTCGTGCAACTGGCAGAAAACCACGGATGCTCACCGAATCGCACCCAGTAAAACTTGGCAGTTCTTTAACAGCAATCATCGCAAACATTGCTCGGCTCTCACTGAAGCTCGCTACCCCTCAGAGATGAACCGAGAAAAAAAAAAAAAACGGTAAAATTGAGTAAGTCAGAAAAGGGCACATTTAAAAATGCATTTTAAAAATGACGCAGCGGCATGTGGCCGAACCGTGCTGGGCTCCCCGACAGCACCGGCTTCGACAAAGAGAGTCCCGTTCCTTCCCCGAGCCCCTGTGCTCCAGCAGCATGCAACAATGCGGGATTTTCACCCCTCCCCGTGAAGCAGGGCTGGCGGCCCCATCCCGCTGTAGGACGGAGCAGCTCCTCAGCCGTGCGGGACCCGCCGGTTCCTCTGCCGAGCCGGGAGCTCCTCGCCACCGGCCCCTCTCCTGGCCTCGGCTCTCATCCTCCTGCTGCACCGCTGAGCCCATGCTTGTAAATTAACAAATTGCAAAGACAACATTAAATAATGGCAAATGCATACTAACAAACAAACAAATAAATATTTCCAGTGCTTTATTAATAGAATTTTGACAGCTTCATTAGGTTGGTGAAATTTCAAGATACTTAATGAAATAATGCTTCATCCCTTGGCTTGTGATATAAATTCTAATGAAATGCGCAGTTCCAATTCATCACCAACAAACTGTGATGCTCTGCTCAGAAGGCACTATCGTACTGCCAAGGTTTTTATTTCCCTGACATTATGATCTTAACAATTTTATTTTAACAGTTAGAATGGTAGTGCCTAATAAGTTAAACAGCAGAATAAAAGATCCCTCTAGAAGGAAAAAAGTATATGTTTAGGTGGAAGAGACTTCAGAACAGATTATGGGTTGTTTTATATTCTAAATATGACACATTAATATCTACTCATTTAATACTATAATTTTTTTTAAAGTTCCTTTCACTGAAAGATGATCTTTATTTCTCTGAAAATTGCCTAGTGGAATCCCCACTTGTGCAAATGATAAGTGACTGCTGCACACCAAGAGCTAAATGCTCCAGAGCTCAATGGAGCTGCCCTTAAATGAACAAAGTAAATGGAAAAAATTAAGTAGAATTAATATTATTAAAGATAATAATATAAATTATTAGTAGTATTCTATTAAGGTCAGATTAATCCCACTACAATTCAATTGGAATAATACATGCAATTTATGCAATCACAAATGTTTTAACATTTAAATTACCTTTTTGGCATTCTGGAAACCTGTATTTTACATTCCAGAGCAAGGCAAACACTTCCCTGTGCCAAGCCCAGAGACCCTCCCCGAGTGGCTGCTCCCGGCCGGGGGGGTGAGCACCGGGGCGGGCAGGGGAGCAGTGCTGGCAGCCCCCAGGCAGCCCCGAGCGGCTCTCTGCCCCCTGGAGGGGCTAAATTACGAATCGAGGGCTGAAATTCAGCTGCAGGCTCTGAGCCAAAGCTGGTCCCTTGCCTTTGGGTGCCGAGGTTTGCACCCCTTGGCTCCGGCTCTGGGGTACCCAAGGGACACGGGCTCTCCTGCCTCTGCAGCGCTACAGAACGATTCATTCAGAAATTGTAACGAGGATTTATAAACCTGCACGCCTGGCATAGCCCGCAGGGGGTGGCATGCGAACATAGCCTGTTTGCAGGGATCACGCTGTACCGTGGCCGGGAAGCTTCGGTCTCAGCGTCTCTGCCCCCGGGTTTGTACTCGGGACCCCTGGCAGGGGTATTTAAAAGACCTGTAGATGTGGCACTTGGGGATGTGGTTTAGCAGTGGACTTGGCAGCGTTAGGTTTACAGTTGGACTCGATGATCTTTAAGGTCTTTTCCAACCTAAATAATTCTATGACTCTGTGAAAAAAGCACGGCTCCAAAACACAAGCATCAGATCAGTTTGCACAAGTGGGGACCAGCGCGTCTCAGTGTTTACTAAAAAGTCAGGCCTGTAGTTGGTGTCTTTGGGGAGGCACCGAAAGCTCAAGGTTGCCAAAGCTGCCAATTTGAAAACCTCCCTCCAAGCAGGGAGGTCCACCAGGCACAGGAGACCCGTCCCCACAGCTCGGAGGTGTGCAGCATTGCTACCAGCTCCACCTGTGGCAAGTGGAACTGAAACCTGCTCTGGAATGCTTTGGATTCATTTGAGTTATCCAGAGAGCTGAACAGCTTGGCAAAAATCAACAACTTTCAATTTTACTAAATACAACTGATTTCTGAAGCAGTTGTCTTTCCTCCTTTTCCACTCGCTGGAGAGACAGGAGGCTCTTTGAGACAGGGACCATCTTATTTGATGTTTGTGCAAAGGCTGGCAAGGAAGCCCTGTTCCCAAGGGAGTCTCCTGGTACTGTAGAAATGCAAACAATAAATAAGACAGTAGCAAAATTTTCACTCAAAAGGAGTATTGTGGCTGTCTGTGGTTGCAGGATCCACCTTCTTCACTCCTCTCGTTTTGCAGCAGGACAATTGTACGATCACCGTAGTGGGACAGTGACACAGTTGTGGGCTTACAGACTGAACCCAGTTCCAACCATTTTGCAAGCTCCTTGTGTGCCTCGGGGCTGTTGTCTCATGCTGGGTCTGTGTAGGAATACCACTAAAAACACCTGTAAGGACACCGAACCCCATCACCATCCCATCCTCTACCCATAGTACTGGGGTGTTGGAGCTGGGACGACGCCAGTGTTCACGGCTGTAGTAGCATGGGGGGTCAGTACAGGGTGGAGAACCTCTGTACTAGCCCAGGTAGACACTTGGGCATGGCCACAGTGCTGGTGGTGACAGGGCTGTGGCTTCACAGGGAGTGGGATCCATCCTACTTGTAGACAAACCCTCCGTTTCATCTATGGGAGCTGTAGTGGAGACCCACGCTGGTCCTGTTCTCCACTTCAATGCTTCTCACAAGGATAAACATATCAGAGACTGCAAGGGGTTCAGTTATTTTAATAATGATGGTTATACAAATAATCTTGGGTTTAGATTAAAAATAATCATAATTTTGTCTGCTTTTTACAAAATGTTCTGCGACAGCAGGCCATAAGCCAGCAGCTGTCCCTAGATAAAATCTATACAAAGTAAGAGAGGGCAATTTGCCATGATTTTTATAGACGTAGTTTTTACATACTGTATGTACAATGACAGAAGACAAACTCAGGAAAAATGGAAATCTGTGGCATGGGTCACAACCGTGACTGAACGGTGGGAAATGCCGTATTTCAGAGAGTCCAGGCAACACGCAACGTACCATTTGTCACACTGCCATAAAGCCCTCAAAGCAAAAAGTATTTTGTAGATTCTCTAAATTTAAGCTTCCTCTAATGCCTTGAGGAGCTTATGAGCTGCTTGACCAAGATAGTGACACTCTGACATTTTTGGATCTTCTTTGTGTCACTGTTATTAATTTTATGATCTAATTTTATCATTTTGATCATCTTTTTCAAGTAGTCAGTATATACCACAATTAGGGTTCTTTTTCTTGTTGATAATAACAGCTCCTATTATCTCTAACTCATCAGCTAGATTTTTCTTTAACGCATTTGGCTTCCCTTATCAATTTTCTACCACTCAGAAATGTTAAATTATCTTGATTACTAGTTTTTCCCTCTTTTCCCATTCTTTATATGCTGTTTCTCTTTCTAATTGCTGCTTTCATTTTCACCGAGAAAGATCTCAAAATCAAACACCATTCTTTTAAAATTATAGTGGAAATACAACTTTTTAGCCAGGTTGTGAACTCTTAGTGGGAACTTTTCATTTTTCACTCATTTGCTTGTGTGTTTATTTTTCTTCGCAGTGAGTTTCACTCATCCCTTTATTCAGCTTCACCGACCCAGGGAGAAGCACCAGGTATATATTACTGGTCGGGACTGTCTTTTATTATCCCATAATTAATGTAATCAGGTCATGGTCACCCGTCTCTAGGCAACCACCGATTTCTAGTTCAGTGATCAATTCATCTTTATCCATCATAATAAGATCTAAAATAGAATTACCTCACGTTAGGTGCCATCCTTTTTGTGTTAGAAAATTATCATATATAAATTTTAGAGATGCCACTGATGTTTTATTACTGTCTGCAGGAGGTCTCCAGCATTCACCTCCCACAGTAACGTCCCGCGGAAAAGGGCAAGTTTTCTTTTGATACCCTACAGACAGGTGGACCCAGCGTGGGGTATGATGGCATGGACCAGCCTTTCCCCACAATGTCAGTTAACACATGTTACTGCTTATCAAAATAGCGAGAATTGCCATTTCCTCTCATTTAAGGCCAGATAAGATATCGCAACCATTTCTTCTCTTTATATTTCTTCCTATCTTGCTTCCATATGCTCATGACCCCCTGAAGTTCTTCTTACAATGAAGAAACCCTTCATAAGACCCTCCAACTTATCCATCCCCTCAATGCGCAAGCACAAATCTGTGGGCATGATTGGATGAGCTTCAAAATTGTGTCCTCACCAGGATGATGGAGGGAATCCCATCCAGCCCACTTGTAATGTGATAAGTTATAAAGATTTTTTGAAATATTTTTGATCAATTAGGGTAATTCAAAATTTTGAGAAGTGTAATGAAAACTGGTGATTTAAAAAATCAATCTTACTGAATGCAACTGACTTTTAAATCAACATTGTCATTGTATTTCTCTCCATTATTATTTCCTCTTGGTTGGTTTTAGACTTAAAAAGGACTGACTGTCTCTAGTCTTTGGAGCTGAGATTGCATCTTATATCTGTGTAGATCCTGGCAAAGAAGTCCTGTTCCTGTTTGGCATATTTAAATAGCATTGTAAGTGAAATGGTAAATAGATCTCTAATAGTAATACTCAGTTTCACAGGGAGGCCTTTGTTATCAGCAGAACCAGGGCTGGAATACAGCTGGTATCTGCTGCAGTCTTGAAGGCTAGGGTGAATCTGTTGAAGCTTTCTGTCCTAATGCGGACAGGGACACACGCAACCCCGGGGGGTGAGGAGCAGCTGAGCTCATCTGGGCTCTCCAGCTTCCAGAAGGTGCGTCCTCCCAAGGACGGTGGAGACCAACCTGCAGATCACCTGTCCTGGATGTCCAAAGAGTTGACGTGAACACACCATCCACTTCCACTCATGACAAATATTGCATTGTGCTTGGCAGCCCTGTGGCAGGGGGTGTGGCGTCGTCCCTTGCTCCACTGCTGGTAGACATTATGGTGGGTCCTGAGTCCCTTCCAGGGGCAGAGCAAGAGGTGGGTCTCTGCCCTCAAGCATTACTCTGTCTCAGTGTCCCACTGTCAAACAGAACACTAAAAATCAGCCTCTTGTGCAGGACTCTGCAAGGAAATATTCTCAAGACGGTGTCAGCCTGCCTGAGCAGAGGGACAGAAAGATAGCTAGATGAAAAATAATTATAATAGTTATTTGAAAATCAATATCTGTCTGAAACAGAAATCAGTTAACCTGGAGACATTTCAAAATGAGATCTATACTGACTGGGCAACTGAGGTCCAAATGATGACTTAAAAATTGCCCTGGATAACCTTAAATTGCCCTTCACTCTAGGTCCACCACAGTCAGCAGCCAGCTCTGAATCACCAACTGCCCTGGTTTCAGAGGTGGGAAGAAGAGGGCTTCTTCTTATTCAGGGCTGTCCCAGGTCCGTCATTGCGGAGGAGGGATTGGAGACACTCATATGGAGAGAAGCACATGTTGCAGGGTGAGAATTTGCCTCCTTGTTCAACAGAAGAAATACTGGAAGGAAATTTTAGGGCATTTGGATTTGTAGCTCCAAAACAGGGACAAGCTGGATCATGTCTACTGCAAAACAGAGTTGTTTTTAGGGTCTCCTGGAGGCAGATCGCCTCTCAAGGATCCCTGGAAAATTGGGTGTTTTAGTTTTGAACTGTAGCATGTTTCTAGGAAAGGCTGAATAGAACTGAGGGCTGTTTTCTCAGATTAAAAAAAAAAAAAAGAAATTTCACAAGGGTGACCTTCTATGGACTGACTACATGAAAACTGCAAAACCAGCCTTCAAAATGTTCTGCAAACCCTTTTCTTGAGTCTCTGCTGCATACCCTACTGGGCATCAAAAGCAGTAACAAATGGAAGAAGCCCAACAGTTGACCTAAGGCAGAGGCTCTGTTGAGACGTCCCTTTTGCTGCTGCAAATTCTCAGCCCATTTTCCAGCATCGCTCAGTTTTTTTCTGCCTGGGTGAAGGGGACGGAAGGTCATCTTCAGGTTCAGCAGTAGACGCAACTGACAACACATCTATGTTGTGTGTGACCAACCCTCTGCTGCAGGTCCCACCTCGTGGAACACGCTCCCACCTGCGCCCTCCATCCCCTCCTGGGATCTCGGACTTGTTTCCCTGGCAGGCAAAGCGATCCGTGTTCATACTTCGTCCTAAGTCTGTAAAGTGCTTTGGGATCCAGTGACAGGTGTTGAATATTTAAAGCAGGGACGGGGGAAAAATGAGCAGGTAGCTGCCAGCCGCCAGCTGCTCTGCCTGCAGCCCATCGCTCTCCCCTCGAGGAGCCCCGACAGTCCTCTCTCCCATTTCACATACACAGGGATTATTCTTTTTTTTTAATTTGACTTCTCTGCAAAGAAAACATGGGGGCGGACAGAAAGGAATGTTGCAAAGAGCGTATTTTTTCCTTTTAATGCACCAACCTAAATAAAATTAATAGATTTAACCCTTTTTTTTTTCATATTGATAGTCTCTGGCTAGTCCCTTATTGTTTCCTCAGGGCTTGAATTATGGTGCAATAATTCACGCTGAGTTGCATGGACGGCACTCGGCTTTCAGCCTTGTGCCTGACAATGCTCCAGGCATGAATTATTGTACTATAATTCACACCTTGTCATATCTTATTGCCGGAACATCCCCTAAATGACAAAGCTGGATTCATTAAGTAGAAATTCAGTCAAAAATTGGGAAAGGCAGTTGATGGCAGGAAGGACCATGCACTTAAGATCTTCGTCTGTGTCATTTCAGCCTAGAAAGGAAGAGCCCCAAACAATTAACATCAGGGAAGAGGTTTATACACCCATGTTTCAGTGCCTATGCGTGTAACTATCTTGGGCAGAATGTCTCCAAGTAGAGAGAGATGACTTTTCCAAACTAGATGCCTGTTTGTGATCCAGTTGTATTGACCAGCTGGTCCACAAAGGGCTTTTCAGCTGTCTAGGTTCCCATGCAGATGAATTAGTCTGCCTCATGGGGACATTAGCAGCCATTTGCATGTAAAAGATGCTCACAAGGTGGTCAAAAGTCAGTAAACCCCTTCACAGACACAAACACACACAGTCTCCCAAGTACTCTCTTCTGCACATACCCCTCCTCCTCCATCACGCCTGCCATAGGCCGCTTCTGCCAGAAGAGCTTTGGTGTGTCTCTCTGTCTCCCAGGGCTCACACACCAGACAAGCTCCACAAGCCATCAGCAGCATGTACCATGGCAGGAGGGAGGCCTCAGGATCATAGAATCACAGAATCACAGAATGGTTTGGGTTGGAAGGGACGTTAAAGATCATCTAGTTCCAAACCCCTGCCATGGGCAGGGACACCTCCCACTAGACCAGGTTGCTCAAAGCCCCGTCCAACCTGGCCTTGAACACCTCCAGGGATGGGGCAGCCACGACTTCTCTGGGCAACCCGGGCCAGTGTCTCACCACCCTCAGAGTGAAAAGTTTATTCCTGAGATCTAATCTAAATCTCCCCTCTTCCAGTTTGAAGCCATTACCCCTCGTCCTATCACTACGTGCCCTTGTAAAAAGCCCTTCTCCAGACCATGCTGCAAGCAAAGGTGCAGCTTTCCCATCGCTGTGCACTGAGCACCCCTCCCTCCTGCAGCCCAGCTCCACGCCACCGCTGAGGCTAGATGGGGACGGTCGGCTGGTGTCACACACCCACCCCGTGGAGGGCACAAGTACAGCTCCTGCCTTCTTGGTGAGCCGTGTGTCCTTGGGAAGGCACCAGCCCGCCTGGGTCAGGGAGCGGATTGCTTTTTTGCAGCTTGAGCTCGTAGAAAGGCACGCCTGAAGTTAAAAAACAGATCCGGGGAGAAATGGCTATTTTGACAAATAGCGGTGCGCAGCTGGAAAGTCAGGAGGGACTGGGAGATATCTCGAGGAGGTGAATCTCAGCAAGTCTCTCCCCGGGCTGTGCACGGTGAGCCAGCCCACAGCAGACGGCGTAGACGTCTTTTGGCGTGGAGTGTGCTAAATGCAGTCACTCATAGAAGCAACATCTTGCTGGTGTTTGGAGTAGTCGAGAGGAAGCACTGCCAAACATCTAGGTGCTTAAAACAGCACCAGGCATCTGCTGTGAGTCAGATAATTCACACCCTTCATGCCCACTGCAGTTTAAAACATTTCAGTCGAAATATTGCTTTCTGCTGAGCCAACTGATGCAGGAAGCAGCTTGTGCTCAGATGGTTTGTGTAGTCCCCCCCCGCTGCTCCTCCAGCTCTCCCTGTCCTCCTTGCAAGGCATGAGCTCGCTTTCAAATGGTTGAAGTGGCGATAAAAGTGGCCACTTCCCCGGCTACTTGTTCCTGTCCATCGACCAGCCCTGCTAGACGCAGGGGCAGTGGGAGCACTCCCAAACCCACCGCAGGCACAGTGAGTTAACATTTCTTCCTGCCATCAGAGTGGCAGTGGAAGGGACAAACGGGGAGCGACGCCTGGCTGGAGGTGACAGGATCTTCACTTGGAGGAGCTCAGTAGGCACGCGCTGCTCAGGAGGTCCTATGACAGCAACCAGTGCATGAAATTCAGCACCTGGACTTCAGAGTGGATTTTGCAATGCTATGGTAGATGCCCTCACTGCCGAGCTCTGGAGCTCCGACTGGCCGGAGCGCACTGGCTGAGCACTGGGCTGCCTCGTTCAATGGGAACGTCGAAGAGCAGGATATACCTTGGACTTAAATACCTTCTGCAAGACTGCAGACAGGCACCTTGGTGGGACAGGCTCCAGACTGTGCTGAGACCCAAATCTCACGTGGTTTCATCTTAAAACCAGAGGAGCGGTGACAGTGCCCACCTGCTGGCCTCAAGCTCAAGAGGTAAAACACTGTACGTAGCACAGGTCAAAATCCACCAGCTTCCCCAGGTTCTCATTTGCCAGGACATTTATGCTGCCCTGAGTTAAAAGAGCAGCTGGAGAAAGTGCAGGACAGCCCGTCCCAGCTGGCATCCTGGCACAGTAGGGAGGTGTTTGAGAAAGTTCATCACAAATAGATGATATTGCAAAAGCAACAGACATTTGGCTAACTCCCCTCAAGGAGGCCGCTTTTGACTTGCACGTGGTCATCAGTGCAGATGTAAGCAAAATGCCGTATGCAGTGGGGCATGGCTCAGCTCAGGATGTCTCAAGTGAGCCCAGTGGAGACATCCTGGACCACAGTGAAGCTCCGAGCCAGGTCTCTGCTGACTGTTAACGCAGCAGAAGGCAACAAGCTCAGATGGAGGCACATCTCAGAGAAGTCAGAAATCCCACCAGCTGGCACACATGCTGTATCCAGCTGGCAGAGGCAAGAGCACAGAGCCCTGAAGAGGTGAAGACAGCCAGGGAAACGCAGGCACCGTGTCACCCTGGCAGGGGTGGCAATGTTTGGGCTAGCACGTGAATTCAGCTCAGTGCTTTCCTGGTGGATGGAAGCACCTCCAAAGCATCAAGTGCAGAAATGTAAGTAGTGCTTACTGACAAATGGGAATAAACATGTATTACCATTAGTTATCTATTAATTAGTGGAGTAATAACCAGTTAACCCAGATTGTTATTTAATGGTTGAGTCTTCCCTGTCATCCTGAATTATTATAAACAATTACTCGCATGCTCCTGCATAGCACCACGCACAGTGTCATCCAGAAGGGAGCATAGTACAGCCTGCAACTACCCTGCTGCCTCTTTCGCCCCTCGCTGAGATCCAGGTCCTGCCAAGCATGGGGGCAAAATACCATAAACTGCCATGAAACCACACGGTAGTGTATATGTCAAGTATATGTCAAGTGTGTATGTCAAGTCCAGACAAGTCCTTCTAGGACAGTTAGCTGTCACAGTCTGGGGGCAGACCTTCTCACCACCTTGCACCAAGGGTGACCCTAGCTGTGAGATGTGGCAGAGACAGGCAGCAAAGAGCTTCGAGCAGGTGAAACAAACCCAGCCGAAGAACCCTAACTGTGGCACGCAGCCAGCTAATTTTTCTGACCACAAGGAGCACTTTAGCCTGTTAAAATCCCGTTTGGGATGTTCTACGGGCCTGTCACTGCAAGAAAATAGGCTCTTTCCACCAAGATTGTTGACGTAGCTTATTACTGAACGCTCGTCTGTTTGCAGATGTTCTATATTTTCCTGACATGAAGTTTCTTAACATCCCTTTTAAATTGTCTTTATGCTCACAATGTTGATGCATAATCTCTTTTTTCCTTGAGAAGTTACTGTAAGTGCCTCGTGCTATGATGAGATGAAAGCCTTCTTTGTGTTCCTGCCAATCCAGTTTGTATGCCTCTGTTTGTCACCTGCAGATAAAAGCTGAGGGATGTTGTTTAGAGCTAGTCTATGAAGTAGAGACTCAACTGGAGGCAAGGACAGGAGGAAAATATTAGCAAAGCAACCACCTAATTCTTGACAATCCCAGCACCAGCCATTGTGAAGCTTTGCCCAAACAAGAATCCCTACCTAAAGCCTCTTAGGGTGGCTTATGTGAGTACATTACACTACACACAAGGCCAGTTCCTGTAGCTCAGCTGATGAGGGGTAACTCATTAAGCTGCAGCAATTTGGCAGGTCTGTGTTTACTTATATCTCAGTGGGAGCATCGCATTTTGTGAACCATTTTTTCCAAACAGATCACATACCAAAAGGTTTTGAACTGTGTCAAGCTGATGAAGCCTAGTCATATAGACCATTGCGTGGCTTAAACCCGACATTTTTAAATGATGAAAGCCTGTCTATAGAGCCTTTCATTAAATATGGGACCAAGTTTCCTTTGCTTATTTTTAGCCAATTAGAAACTGGTTTAAGTTAAAGCAAAATCATACCTTTTTGTGACAGACATAAAGATGAGCTAGACGGACACCGCTGTGTAGGCACACCAATGTTAGTTTACATCCCAAGACATGCATGTCGTGATTGGGGACAGCTGAAGCTTTATCCCCTTGGTGGTTCCTCTGAATCCCTCCCCACCTCCATACACCACAGCACCCTTTCCATCATCATCTGCCGGCGCTTGCTTGCCAGGAAACCCCATCATTGCTCACCTGTAGACCAGGACAGTGCCTCAGTACCTTCTGTAACAGCCTCTTCTGTGGCCACTGGTGGCATGGCCAATAAACCTCCAATGAAGAAGATGATTGTCTGTAGGAACAAGCCATTTGAAGAGGGAAGAGACCAGAGGCAGACTGCTTTTCCGAAATTCTTAAAATCTTATCACGGCTGTGCAGACAGGACCTTCACACTCTCCAGAAGGTAGACCCTTAAACACCACCAGACTCTTTGGGCTACTGGAGATTTAGACTGTGCCCAAACCCAGGTAGCACCACTTGAAGACACTCCTGTGTTCAGCTGATTGCCCACCAGCCAGAAGGTCATATTTAGAGGCTTTCAATCTCCTCTCCCTCCCTGCAGCACACTGTATGTTTGCCAACATTTAAAACTACTCTGTAAGAGACCCTGCCCAAATAAACTGGAGCTATTTTCTCTCTGCCTGGACAGTGGTGAACTGTTACACCACCAAGTTGTGCAGCTCAATATGAGCAGATGTTAGAGTGACACAGCTGGCACGGAGCAGTCAGCATCTGTACTGCGTGTGTCCTGGCGGGGTTATTTTGGACTCTTTGTGGCGTGGTCCTGTGGCACATTAATGGATGGAGAGCACCGAGTGTTGCTGGGGCACATTTTCTGGTTTATTTTCATTTCACAGGACACCACTTTGTGTGCTCTAAGTCCACTCCGCGAGGTGAGCCAAGTATTTGACTTTGGTTGCACCAGTTTGGGATTTATCAAAACCAAAATTGAGCTGACTCACTTACAGTGTGTCCAGACTCTCTGTGTTGGCGTGTGCACGTGGAGAATAACAGGTACGAGAGAGATTTTTAGTTTAGTAGAGAAGTGCATGAAAAGAACCATAACCAACAGCTGAAGTCAGTTAAATTTGCATTGGAAACCAGGCACAAATTTTAGCAATGAGGGCAATTAATCATTGCAATAAACTGTTTAAGAAAGAGATTGAGCTCTCTCTTGGTCCTCTTTGGTCAGAACTGGCTCATTTCTGGAGGTGTTAGTCCAACAGCTCACTGGTGCCAGCCCAATGGAAACAGGGTGAAACTGGGACATGCAGGAGCTGAGAGAGAAACTCCTTTCTGGTTTTGATTCCAGTGCTGAGCACAGCCTCCTTTCCCAGCAGAAGATCTTGTAGAGGCCAAGGGATTGTCAGCCAGATTGATCCCATCTGAAGTGGTACTCCCATGGCTCCCACGTAGCCAGGGCAGTGTGGTGGGACAGTCCCCCGTGACCACATCCACATCACCTCTGGTTTGCACACGTTTGTACTGCAGATGAAACCTCCACTCAGGTCTCCCAGCTCTCTGAGTCACATCAAGAATCAGCTCTTAGTTTGGACTATCAGAGACAAACCTTGTGACCAGAGACACAACCGTGTTGTTTTGCATCATCTGTTGGGTTGAAGTTGTTTTACTCAGTTTAAATGTAGTGCTTAATGGGCATAAGAGATGTGAGGGGTTTTGCAGGCCTTCATACAAAACACTGTAAATTTGGGGGTTGGCCTGATTAGCGTAGGAAAATTTTTGAAGTCTTGAAGTCTTCCTTCATTTCCCACTCAGATCTGATTGTGCGAGCAAAACACCAACAGCATTCTGCAGGCAATGAGAGAATAGCATTATTTAATAACCACTGAAGAACAGAACAGAAAACATGGAGGGAGAGACTCTTTACCTTAAACCACCACGGGAAAGGATGCTCCCCGGGACTTTAGCAGAGATTTTTAACATAGAATAAAACTTCTCTTCAGGGAAATACATTCTTGAAGAGAGCTTGAAGTTGGCTTAACAGTCTACTGCAGTAAGCCGCAAGGAGAAGACCTGGATTTTGTGGGATACCTGGAATATGAGACTGCTGTTGCAGTGAAAACATACAGGAAACAAAGAGCCAAGGATGTGAGAAAGACCACCCTGAAGATCTCCCAGCTCCTCCCTGTCCTGGTCTGGTGGTCAAACCAGGTGATGTACAACAGGACTTTTACTGGCGTGTCTTCAAATGATCGTTCACCACTGGAGGCTTGTCTGAACCTCTCTCTGCTTTCTTCCCTCTGATGTTTGGGAAGGGACTGGGATTATTGTATTTTTATCTGGTTTGCTGGGAGAACACTTAGTTGCATCCAAGTACAACAACCAATCCTCTAAACATACGGAATAGAAAAGTAGGTACGTACACTGGTGACATAACTGTAGAAACCATGGAACTGCAAGGAAAGTGCTCCACCTGGGCCTGTAAAGGTTTGTTTATCTGTTGAAAAGTTTCTTCTTTTCTTCTCCTGATTTATCACATTGATAGCCAACAAACATCAGAACGCTCAGCCCCATTTTTTTCTTCCTCCTCTCCATCTCTGCCCCTTTGCTGTCCTGCTCCTGTTGGCACCCCCGGCTGCGGTGGGTGAGGCAGAATGCAGGCTTTCAGGATTTTAGAGCTGTTTGCATTGTATGAAAAATATAGGTTGGGTTTTGTTTTTTTTTCCAAGGTAGGAAAATAGTATGCTTTTCCCCTTCTCTCCTCATGCAAATGTGGCCAAATTGATTTCCCTCCAACTTTCCATAAAACAGATTCATTCCAAGAGGAGAATTTTGGGAAAAGGTACAAGTTTGTGAAGACAGAGTGTTCTCATGGAGGCTGAAACAGTTACTTTAGCTAGAACGTTTGTGGCACATGGCCTGTGAAAGGCAGGGATTAAAATTAGGGTAGGGAATATCTCTGAATGGGATCACAGAATAAAGGGGACGGTAATCAAGTTAGAGGATTTACTAGGCAGATCAGCACCATGAGGTGCAGCACGAGGTAGAGCTCTCAGCAGCGCAGTGACGAGCAGAAAGACGAGCGTGGGCTGAAGTGTAAGGGCAAGCGAGTCTCCCAGCAGAGTTTCTAGCTGGGTGGTTTCCCAAGCCTGTTTCTGTGTCCACTGCGAGCCCCAGTGGTGTGTTTGCTGTGCATTGTGCTCCCCAGTCTGAGCTTCTCTGTGGGGAGTGCTGCGGGATGTCTCTGCACCCACAGGGCCCACAGGACTTCTGCAGTAATGAACATAAGTGAAATGATAATTTAAGTTAGGTGCAAACACCAGCTGAAGTTTGCTCCAGGGTGTAGGATGGATAATGCTCACAGTGTGGCTGATGCTTGTTCTGCATCTTCTAATGAGGGTCTAACATTTTTGTTTTCTTTGAGCTGCTTTATGCAGCAAGGTCAATGAAGCACCATTGCAAATCGATTTAAACAAAGGTGCAGGAGCAGATAACTGAACTCACAAATACTTAAAATAGCTGCCACATCCATAGCAAAGAACAGAGACTGAGTTATTTAGCTCATCTTTGTCAACTAATGAAACAGCCTGCATATGGAAATGTGCTTTTTGCTTACATTTTTGCTGAGAACCAGTTGAGATTAATATAGGCCAACTCTCTCTCATTTCAGGTTTCTTTTGAATTACCATGAAGATTTGTTTATTTACAACTGCCTGAGCATTGGAATATAGTCACTCAATCGATATCGCTGCAAATTAGATGGAGTTGGACAGACCTATGAAACGGAGTGAGGAATGCAGTTGGCAGGGGCAGCAAGAGGGGACCACAGGGATGAGATGCCCAAGCTATGCGGAAGCCCTAGCTGGGAAAACAGGAGATATTACAGTTCCCAAAGGTCTACCTAAGCGCAGCAGAACATCTATGGGGGTGGCAGGAAGGTGCCTGATTGCTGCTAATTTAGCCCCAAAGTTCATGTGGCAGGAGGGGCTGTGGCATCAATCATGTGGAGCGGTATTGGCTGGGCACCATCTCCCATCTCCTTCCTACTGGGAAAACAGGGCTAGCCAGGACTTCAGTCATGGCACAAGGAGCAGGCAGCAGCTCAGGATGCTGCTTGAGGCCCCCCTGCCTGCTTGGCTGAGCATTGGCGGAGAGCGAGTGTGTGAACACCATGGATGCATGGGGGCAGGAGGCTGCCCGGGGGTGGGCAGGGTGCCCGCTGGGCGAGGGAGCGGAGCGGAGTCTCCACTGTGCCATTGCACGGGCAGGTCCACAAGCTTTTTTGCAGATAACCTGTTATATGGGACTTCCCAATCTGTGTTGGGATTTTCCAGTGGGGTGGTGCTGCTAAATTGTTCCCCCAAGGCAGAAGGTGCATGTGAAACCCTGGAGATTTAAAGCAGTCAAATGTTCAACTTCTCTCTTGGAGGGAATGGCATGCTCAGACCAAGCTGGCCAAAAGCAGAAGTGCTGTACCAGTGCACAGAGCGCTATCCGGAGAGCTGGTTTCTACTTCCAGACCAGCCACAAGCCGTCCGTGCCTTGAATCTAGACAAGCTGCAGTTGTTCCCATGCTGGTTTTGGGAGCCCTCCTTGAGTCTGAGGTCAAGTTTCCTGTGCTGAGGAGCATGTTGACTGTGGCCATGCTGTCCATGGGTAAGGACCTTAACCGAGGGTCATTCTCCTCCCTGCTGGCAAGGTCAGCTGGGACCAGAGCACAAGAGGTCATTCAGCCAACATGGGGTTCAGCCCTGATCTTAGGCTGTGAGTTCGTGTAGACATGGGCTGAGTGTCTGGCTCCTTTTCCAGGCTGATCTCAGGAGATGCACAATGCTGCAGCCCCTGAGCATGGTCCTTCCCCGGGAGTTTGTACTTTGCACTGGGATGGGAGGTGCAAACCCTCCTGCAAGACAAAAAGTCTTATTTATCCTCGCTAGAGATATCAATGTGGGGATGTGTCCTGTGGGTGGCTTAGCTGTTTCCCTTTTGCATTTTGTGTTGATGCATCTAATGAGCCATAAAAAAATCCTTGGTGAAATTACAATGAGCATCACCATCTCTGATTCTGTTCAGCTCTGCAGCAGTGAAACGGCATTGACATCTGGGATGGTACGGCACAGAACCCCCGTGTCTGCCCCAGCCCCCCTGGAGCACCTCGGGGGTGTCACGTTGCTCCTCAAGGTGCCCAAAACCAGAGACCAGAGGATGAACTGGGTCTGATGGGGAGCTCAAAGACTGCGATTCCTAGCAATGCCGGTCACGCCAGAGCAGCAAGAACCAGTTGCTGTCACTGGAAGAACTGATGGTGAGATTTTGACCCTTACAGCAGAAATATGGTCCCAGATCTATACGGTGCAGTATTTACCAGACCTGATGGCAGAGAAACCCCGACGGCACGCGGGTGGCCCTGGCTCATGACGAGGGACACGGCTGCTCTGGCTCACAAGCATCGTGTGAGAGCTCTGAGCAGCGCTTAGATGCCAAGCGAATTGCTGCGTTTTCTCTCTTTTGCCAGAGAATTTAACAAATTTGATTTCTTAAAATTGAAGCATACCATCTAAGATGAAATGTGAGCGAAGGGAAACACGATAACTAGAACAGGACAGAAAAGCAAATCTCCCCAGCAATGTGCTTTTCAATATTTTAGTAGTGCAAAAATGTCTGGAAAAAAGAAATTTAGCAATTTCCTGAGTATTGTTACTTTAGCTTTTTATTTAGTCTATGCTCTATTTCATAAGGTGTGTTTTATGAATGAATACTACAGTGCAACTTATATAAAATAAACCTGTAAACGAGTAGTCCTGCTAAAAAGAAAATGAAAAAATAACTTGCCAGTAGATGAAAAATGTTGTTGCGCAGTAATTATTAGTAAATTTGAACAGAAAAATTAGTTACGACTTTCTTGAAGTATTTCAACAAATTAAACCCCAAATATCCATTGAAAATTATACAGCTCTATGACACATTTGGATCTTGATAAATCTGCTTTTTAGGATGCAAATTTCAATCAGTTCTAACATTAATGAGAAAAAGCATCACTCTGGGTAAGGGTGCTTTTCAGGGAAGAGCCTTTGCTGGCCTAACCGTGGGGAATTCCAGGCTCTGCACATGCAGGGCGATGTGGTTTCACTGTTGGTACTTGCAGAGATCCTCACGGTGTTGCTCGGATGTTCAGAAGAGCCAGGAAGAGAGGAACATCGAAGTACTGGAGCCCTCTGTGAGCTGGTCTGTTGGAGACTGCAGAGGAGCCAGTGCACCTCTTATGACTGCAGCTATTGCAAAATATGCCGTCTCTATAGCAAAGCAGCCAAAGAGACCAGAAAAGCTGCTCCACTGGGCTGCGAGACCAGTGTGCTGACCAGACCATGAGCTGCCTCTTGGCTCCGATCCCCGCTTGATTCACGTGAAAGCTGTCACCGAGATGCCATCACAAGAGACTGCAGGGAGAGGTTCAACCTACAGCAAGTGCTGCATAAGTGCCAGTCGGAGAACCTGGCTCACAGGAGCTGGCAGCGCTGGTGTGGAGATTGTGATGTTCAAGACTGCCAGGGAGACCCTGCTGTGGGACAGAGGGGCCTTTCCAGAGCGGGGTCAGCGTGATTCAGCTCTGCTGCTGCTCATGATCAGGGCATGAGGGACTGGGAACCCAGTCCGGACCCTTATGGAGCAAAGTCCAATTCAGCTGCCCCTGGAAACCAGACCCACCGACTCTTTGGTGGAGCCAGGGCTCCTCGCTGCCTTTTTGGGGCATCCGGCATATTTATGGGTTAGCAAAGAGCCATGTTCCCACCATGCACTCCCACAAGGCTGTGCGGATCAGCACTACAGACACAGCCTGTATCGGCCAGGACTTTCTGCTCGGCTTGGTACGACAGATGACCATGACACCCAGCAAAAGCGGTACAGTGCAGCTTGCCCAGCTCCAGGTACTCAGGTCTGATCAGCTGGGGTCCTTTACGGAGCCCTTCTGGTACCCTGATCCCTATCCACGGCTCAGCATGCCCTAGCCCATCTGTGAACTGAAATCACTGCGGAATGACCAGTTTCTATGCTTTCTCTTGCCAAATTTCTCTCATCTGTGTGGGGTGCGGTTCATTGAGCTTGCTGAGATGTGCCATGTCCCCTTCCTCTCTTTGCCACATAAATAGGCTGCTGGGTATGGTATGTGATGGAGAAGAGAGGTGACATTCACCAGGCGAGAGGGGATATTGCCTGAAATGTCCCCATCTCTGCAAAGGCTCTGGGATGGAAAGAGGAAGCAGCGAGCTCCATTTCATGGCATGGTACCAAGATGGCTCTGGCTCAGCCGTGCTGCTGGTGGAGCGCAGGAGCTGCCTTTTCATCTTGGTGGGGACAAAACCAGGTTTCCCTGCGGACCCGGAGGGTATCCTCACAGTCACAAAACCATAAGGCATGAACCTTGTTAATGCGGCTTCCACACAGAGGGAGCCTGCTCCGAAGGGATGAACTTGCTGGCAATTTTCTGTGGATTTTACTGTGCCGGGCAGTTCCCACCCTGTGTGAAGGGGCACAAGCCAAAACATTCTTCTGTTCTGCGAGCAGGGAAATAAAGACAGCAGCATGAAATGTGAAAGATTTTGATTGGGTAGTTCAGCCAGTCTAAGTAAAACTCTTTTTCAAGCTTCATGCCTTATCATCTGGGTTTGAGGCTGGCAATAACAGCAGCTAGTGCCAACCAGCCGGCACTTCGCAGATCTACCCAGGTGGGCCTTCTGCATCTCCCATTTGTATTTCATCAAGGGAGCTCAGTGCACCATATCCATCCTTTGCCCATCAGATAAGAGTGTAAAGTACTCAGCTAATGCAAATGTATAGTAAATCAATAACATGCCACTACTAATACACTTTAATTAAAGCACAACAGACTGCAGCTCCTCTGCAATTACAAGAAAGGAGAATTGGCTGATGTGGCATCAGGAAAAGGCGGCTCATAGATTTGAGGATAAAAGAAAACCTGTCCTAGAAGTGGACTGAGGAGCAGGAGGGATCTGAGCAAGGAATGGTGGAGTCCGAAGGGAGAAGGCAGAGGCTGGGAAACAACAGCACCAGCTGCGCTGCCATCGCACATGAGGAGAATAGAAATATCCCGTGGGCCGATGGGGTGGGAGAAGGATGTGGGGGAAAGCAGGGCCTGCGGAAGACAGGTGAAATGGATGGTGACTCGCAGCTGCTGAGTCTGAGACCCTGCATGACTTAATAAAAGCTCTCTTCACAAAGGGAGTTTCAGTAAGACAAATAGAAGTGATGAGTGTCACAAGGTAAAACCAAAGGCAAGGCAGGAGCTAAAGGGATGTATTGGAAGATGTGGAGCAAGGCTCACCACCCATGCAGGGCTCTGCACCCTCCGGGGCTGAGGGCAGGACCGTTCCGTGGTGCAACAGCCCTACTGTGCCGTACGCACAGCATCACCCGATGTGCGGGCCCAGGACTTCTGCAGGCCAGGAGGTCCCTGGTGGGATGGTGAGTCCTTTCAGTTCCCACCCACTTTGCCCTGCTGTTGAGCCTGCTGCCGCTGGGAATGGCCACATTTTTTAGAGCAAAGTGAGGTTTTTCATATAGCCACACAGTCCCAGAAGTGAGTGCCTAGGGTAAGCTGCTCATGTTTGTACTTTAACCCAGCCCTCCTGGTGACTTCGTAGCATATAGCATTTTGCTCAGATATGTTAATTGAAATTTAATTGAAACTGGTTGGCTAGGAGCTCTCAGAGGGCTTATGGGCTAGAGAAATGACAGTCAACCAAGAAGAGTGTTGCACTGCAAGGCAACAATCTGGGCTCATTAGGGCCTGGGCTTGGTCTTAAAATAGTTACCATTTCTCTGAACGCAAGCACAGCAATAATTTGTGGATTACGCTTCATTTGGAAGAGAAACAAGCATAGATGGACAGTGACGTGATTTGAAAGGGCCTAGAGAGGTAGAAAGAGAGCGTTTGTCTTGATTTTTTCTCAGTGTATTGGAGGGAATGATGTGAGAGCAACCTGCTACCTGGGTGAGAAACCAGCAGCCGGAGCTGTGGAAAGGTCTGAAAGCTTGGAGAGAGTGATGGGAAGGTGAAGATGGGTTTGCAGTGTTATATGGTTGCAGGAAAGGCTGGCACGGTTTGGGAATGCCTCCCAAAGAGCCAGAAGAGAGCAGTGACTGTCCCTCTAGGGAATCAGCTCCACCAGAAATATCCCACCAGTTGGGAACTTTTGGGAACTGTTATGGTTTCAGAAACCCACAAGAATTTATTGTTTAGACAATTATTCTATCACTCAATGAATCCCTCCCCACCCGGGAAGGGGAATCGGGAAAAACAAGGAAACCCCGGGGTTGAAATATAAACAGATTTAATAGAATAAGACTAGGTAATTAATGTTATTAACACTAAAGAACCAATATCGATCCTGATACCAATATAAAATATACAAGGATTATACTCAGCCCATTCTATCTGTGGGAAGCTGTGCGCTTCCAGCAGTGGACAGTTAATGTCGGACACTGCGATCACTATGGCTTGGGGAGGAAGGGAAGGGCTCAGGGCTCCAGCACCGGGGCAAGGAGTTCTCAGGATCACCGCCTTCAAGGGAGAGCGAGAACTCCTCAGCAAACTTTCTAATTTATATTGAATGTGACGTTCATAGTATGAAATAATCCTGTTGGCCAGCTTGAGTCAAGTCCCCAGGTCTCGCTCTTCCTTATCCCCGCACCTGGCGAGCTTGAAAAACACGGAGACCTTGAAACCCACACACCATAGCTGCCTATAAAGTAAATATTTTCACAAATTCAGACACTAGAGTCTTCTAAAAGTGCAATTTTCCCTAGCATTAGAAGAGAAATTAGTCCTGTGTCACTCAAACCAGGACAGGAACTGTTATGGTTTGAGAAACCCACAACAGTTTATTGTCATTTAGACAATTATTCTATTACCCGATGACCCCTCCCCACCCAGGAAGGGGGAATCGGGAAGAAAACCAGGGGTTGAAGTATAAACAGATTTAATAGAATAAGACTAAATAATTAACAGTAATAACACTAAAGAACCAGTAGTGATCCTGATACCAATCTAAAGATATATAAGGATTATACTCAGCCAACTATATCAGTAGGAAGCTGTGCACTCCCAGCAGTGGACAGTTAATGTCAGACACTGCGGTCACTATGGCTTCGGGAGGAAGGGAAGGCCTCAGGGGTCCGGCACTGGGGCAAGGAGTTCTCTGGATCGCCGCCATCAAGGGAGAGCCTTCCTCCTCAGCAGACTCTCTAATTTATATTGAATGTGATGTTCATGGTATGAAATAATCCTGTTGGCCAGCTTGGGTCAAGTGCCCGGGTCTCGCTGCTCCTCAACCCTGCACCTGGCTAGCCTGAAAACACTGAGACCTTGACACCTACACACCATAGCTGGCTATAAAGTAAATATTTTCACAAATTCAGACACCAGAGTCCTCCAAAAGTACAATTTTCCCAAGCATTAGAAAAGAAATTAGTCCTGTGTCGCTCAAACCAGGACAGGAACTTATACTGATCCAGACTGGCAATGTGGGAACAATCAGACTTGAAGCCCATGAGAAGCTTTCTGCGGTTCTCCATGGGCTGTCGATTCAGACTTGGAGGTGATGTCTCTCACCATCCAGCCCTGGCTGCATCGCTCCCCACCGGCATCTTCCCTTCCCTTGTGTGGGACTCACTTCTCAGCCCATGTCAGACCTCTGGAAATCCCCAGGAGGTAACAGCTGGCTGAATGCAGAGGGAAGGTTACCTGTTATTGATACGCTATTCCTGACATGTCTGAATGAAGTACCCTTGTCCCTGGCTGCTTGCATAAATGATACGCGGTATTACACCCGCTGCATGAAATTTGAAGTAAATAACTTGAGTAGTTATGGAGCGGGATTACCCTGAAATTTGTTTCCGTTCTATCGTTGTGATTTGGTTGTCTGTGGGCATTAGCTCCACAATATAATAAGCAAAGCCTCTGAAATACCTTCGTGAGAATTAGGGTTCTATAAATTAACTGATTACTGATAAAGCGTAATTATAAATTAGGTCTTATTATCAGAAGCTTCTGAACTGCACTGAATGAATTAAAGCTGTAGGAGCAGAAATACTTCAGTTAACCGTGTGAACTCTGATAAACGTCTGAAGAGAGACCGTGCTCTGCAGTGCTCCCTGTCCGAGCCCAGGGCATTAGTCTGAACTTTTACAAAAACATGCAGGACTATACCCTGAGACTTTTCCCCTGTCCTGCACCCATGAGTCTGGTGCATTCAGCTACAAACTCTTCTTTACTCCTTTCTTTGCTGTTTGCCCAAGGAACAAGGTGATCCCTTCCCTAGAGGTGAGATGGTTTCTCATTGGGTTGCAGTAACACCCAGCT
This sequence comes from Burhinus oedicnemus, assembly GCA_008921705.1. Lineage (NCBI taxonomy): Eukaryota > Metazoa > Chordata > Aves > Charadriiformes > Burhinidae > Burhinus > Burhinus oedicnemus. The sequence continues at coordinate 97,201 of VFFE01007593.1, read as the reverse complement.
GGCCCATCGCTGAGAGCAAAGATGCTCAAGGGAAGAAGTGTGGGGCTGCTTTCCTTGCAAAAAAATCCTAATTCTCACAAGCCACTTGTTAACCCTTGTCCCGCAAATCCTCGCCATGACCTTGGTGGCACTGTGCACACAAACACAGGGCTGTAGAACTGGAGATGAAAAGAAGATTTGTTCAGTGATTTCGCCCCAGCCGAACACTTTTTTTCTTATGCACCAGAAAAACAGCATTTCTCTGCCTGCTTCCAGCTGATCTCTGTCAATAAACGACTTCATTTTTCAGGAGGTGCTCTATCTTGAAGACACGTCAAAATATTCTAAGCTTTACTTGGTAAAGCTAGTAAAACTGGCTATTCCAAAGGTGTTGGAATGCATGTCCTGTCATAATCTCCTTTACAACGGTTCCCATGTGCCTATATAGGTGTGTATGGGAAACAGAGAGAACTGGGATGATGACATCAAACAAATGAGTAGCATCAGCACCAGGTCCCTGGATTCAGGGTGCTGCAGGGTGACCATCCTGGAAGGGCAGGTTGGTGATAGCCCTGCCAGCAGCAGGTACCTCCTTGACCTGGCTCTAATGGTGCACACTAGGTGGTTTTTTGGAAGAATTGTTGAAATATCTGGCTTCAGGAGCAGTTTCTTCTTCTCCCCCCCCCCCTCCCCCAACCTCTTGGGTTTTGAAGTCAGAGCTGTGTCTCTTTTGATTCTCTTTTGCTGGTGGACCTGTTCTGCTATTGTGCTGTAGTAAAGTAGGAAATTCTTTGCTTCATGGGAGATTTCTCTCTGTTGATGGGTTTGGAAAATTTAGGAATGGAGAACGTAAAATGGAAGGATCTTAAGCATGTGTGCCTCAGTACGAGGGCTGTACCATGTTCATAACAGCCCTGCTCATAAATGTTCTCCTTCCCATCTGGAAATCAGTTAGGTTTCTTGCCTGTCCCACCCCAAACCCTAGTTCTCTCAGGGCTTGGATCCTTCTAGGTTACATCCTCCATTTACCTATGGCCAGTGCATCTGTTCTTGTGCCACCATGGACTCTCTCTCCCTGATGTCCCCCACATAGGTTTACAAACAGTAAACTTCTTTTGCTAGCCTGCTCAGACCCAGGTTTTTAGCTCATTCCTGTAAGAAAGGCTCCTCATTGCCTGGCAGCTGTGAGTGCAGGTTCTTGAACATGAGCAAGGAGAACTCATGGTCCAGTTCAACAAGCTACAGCCCAACAGCCAGATCTGACACCATTCAAGCCCTTTTTTCTGTCATTTTCTCTCCTGTTCTGCATTCCCTGTTCACGAGTTTTAAGTGTTGGCCCCACTGTAGCAGGAGGATGAAGGCAGCTCATGCCCCATCCCATCTCCAAGCAGCACCCAGGGTGTGTGTATTTTCTTTTGCAGATGGAGACTGGAGCTCACTGTAGCACATTCAGGGACACGTTTCTGAAGAAACCTATGCTGCAGTGCTCTCCTGAACTGGATTTGTGTCTGCAAATCCTTCCATTCAGCTACTTTGAATCCTAATTATTAGCAGAGCAATTCAGGACGGTGCTTAAGAAGTTTAGCTGTATGATTCAAAAGATGGGTATTCTCATCATTGGGCTGAAAATTCTGCTGAAAGGCAGGGATTCATGGACTTCAGGCCATAAAGGACCATCGCAACTGCTGGCTGGACCTTCTGCTTAAGAGAGACCAAATACTCTTGCCAATAATTTATTGTTCAAACCCATGACTTCTTTAATGCCTCAGAAAAGATGGCAAGACTTGATTTAAGGGCTTTGAGTGATGAGGAGTCCACTGTGTCCCCAGACATGCAGTTTCCATGATCAGTTACCTCACTATTAAAAATTGCATTTTATTTCTGGCCTGAACATGTCTACCTGTAGTTTCTAACTGTTGCCTGTCAGTCTGCCTTTTCCTACTCTATCTAAGAATCATCCACTGTTTGAGCTCCTCTTCCCATGGAAGAACTTGAAATCTATCATCTTTTGGACTGATACAAAAGGTTGAGTGGTTATTTTTAATTATAATACTATTTTCCAGCCTTTGAATCATTCTCGTTCTCTCGCACCTGTCCAATGTGTCAACAGCTTTTTGTTAGAGGAGTACCCCAAGGGCATATGATTTCCAGTTGTGGGCTCACCAATCACAGGTGGGTCATGATGTTGCAAGACCTGTATCTCTGGGAACAGTCCGCTTTTCTCACTCCAGAGTGGTGGTTTCCTAAAGGAAAAGAAATTCTGATTATGAGTGAAGGTAGAATCATATACCTGAGAGAAGCTAAACTTCTTAAGCACTGTCCTGAATTGCTCTGCAGTCACACACCTGAGCAATGATCTCAGTGGGAATCCTACAAAATACGATGGTCTCCTTCTAGGAAAAAGGTAATGACTGTGAACCAGACTCTTCTCAATGTATTTTGTGGTCACCTGAGCAGCTTTGTTGCCTGGAGAAGGCAGTCACCTGCTTGTGGGAAGGGTGGTATGTGTGGTGGCTCATAACCTTCATCCACGGGAAGCAGAAGACTTTGTGTATGCTGGTCCCCTTGTGCAGCTGTAAAGAGCAGGGCATTGCTTGATCCCCATGACCACCACTCTGCTTTTTGCTCACCACCTCCTTAGAGCTCTTTTTTAACTTCGGAGTGGCAGCTCCCTGGGGGTGTTTGGCCACTCTTGGTGCTGTAGCAGAACTGTATCCAACAGTGCAGGAAAACATGCGATTACCTTGGAAAGGGCAATGTTCTCAGGCAGGTGATTGCCGGATACCAGCTGGGGAGCAGCATCCAATGCCTGTGCGTACGTTGAGAAAATAACACCCATCTGCTCCTCCAGTATGGAAAAATCACTTGGCTTTTTAAGGAGAAGTTCCATGTAAAGCTATTTTATTCCTCCCCAGCAGAGCACCCAGATGGGGTAGGATTGTTTTCATGATGACAAGGATTTGCTTCCTCTATTTGCCAGTGCAACCAAACATTTAATTATAAAAGCTCCTGAAATTAAGTAGATGTGAAAATTAAGATGAATATGCTCATTTTTGCCAATACTGTGAAATGCTTTTACTCTGAAAGACTCATTTCATTGCAATATACTGTAACGGAACGTTAACACTCACATAATGACCTTAAAACCTGCTTAGAATGCAGAAACAGGTCATTGCTGTTCACTCTCTTAAGAAAAGTTATAAACCCCTAAAAATTGAGTTTACAAAGGAAACACTTTAATTAAAGGACCACAACATGTGACACCATAATACTATGGCTCGGTATACAGTCTCTTCTCGATTACAGACTACTTACAGGATATACATCTGTCTGAAGGTCACCGAGCAGTGTTGCTTTCCTTATTTTTCTCTGCTCTGGAACATTTGGAGAAACAGAAATTCTCACTTAGGAGGATTTAAGTTGCTGCTACCATGTAGAATTAAACCGGTCCAGTTAAATCAATTCAACCAATGCAAATGAGCTTAAGTTTCTTCCTCGTTATCTTAGGCAAGCTGAAAGAGGCCTGGCTGATATGGAAAAGAGAGTACATGCTGCACCTTTCCTCAATTCCAAGCACAGACAAGCCCCAAAGGGGAAATTCATCTGACGTCCCATGGAGAAGAGGATGGAGCAGCCAAGAGCATCTCCTGCGGTGGGAGGAAATGTGCTCCCCAGATTTGAGTGTTCTGGCTCCCTAAATCCCACAGGGAGACCTGGGGGTAATGGCCTGACCTCAAAAGGTTGTGCAGCTCCATTGACTGCCCCTTCCACAATGACACCAAGCAAATTACTCCCCACACTAGCAGGAAAACTGCCTGGAACAGCTGAGCTGCAATTGCCTCATCTTTCTGGAGGGAAAAGTTACAAGGAAACACGGTGGGAAGCATCAAACAGCCGTCATTTTGATCCAGATGTTAATTTGAGATGGGGTCTCCTTGGCCTCCCAGAACTGTGATGCCATGGCTTGGTAGGGAGAAACGAGAAACTGTGCTGGTGACGATTGGATTGTGTAGGGGAAAAAGTGTGGGAGTCATGAAACAAGTGGGGGTCAGCAAGCTTGTAAGACCTGCTGGGACACATCTGGACTGTTGGTCAGGATGCCCCAGGGGTGCTTGGCCACCTCCATAGCTCATACACCCACACTCCCTGGGGATGTGCTGGTTTCTCCTGCACTGCATGTTGACACGTGACACACATGCAGACCTGATCTACCTCCAGCCTGGCAAAATGAGTCGGTGGGTGCACCCTGCAATAGAGACCTGAGTTTGCAACAGCGAGGGGTGACCTTGATGGGCAATGTCTCTGGGACCGTCCCTCAAATGTAACAGCCTATGTGCACACCCATTGTCTAATGGCAATAGTAATCGAAATAGTGTTCATTGTGACATGTCCCCTCCTCCTACTTACAGCAATGTTGAGCAGCTCTAGACCACTGAGTAGGTACATTTGAGCCTTCTTCACTTAACATAACAAACGTTTAACGTATGCAGAGGTCACCAGGCTGCAGCTGAGAGAAATGGCAAAGGAACTGCCACACTCGTCTGTGTCAGCGTGAAGGATGGATGTCTGCAGGGCCAACATGGAGCACCTCCATTTCTTCAGTCCTCCCTGAATCTGGAAACCTGGAGCAGGTTGTGGCAGTTCAGACAGCCCACACCAGGAAAGCTGCCTGGTGTTTTTCCCTTTGCAGCTCTCCTCAGCCGAGCTGCAGGAGCTGCAGGAGGAAAATGTCACCAGCTGGCTGGAAAACCCATCAGAAGCCATGGCACAGGGAACCCCAGACCTTGCTTTGAAACTCCCTTGTTAAATAATGAATTTCCTGGAAGCAGTGTCTCAGGATGAAGGCTTAGCATGAGGGTGCCAAAGAAGTGACCCTGTGTGACAAAGCAGCTGGAAAATGCCAGAAGAATTTGATCAATCAATCTTCTTAATTCACCACTGAAAAATGCAGCCTTTACAACGGGATGGTGAGGATGCCAAGCCACCTTGTTTTACCTAGATCTTAAAAAGACATCCTCACATGCTCCTCAAGGAAGGAAAACTCATGTGAAGAAACGACTGAGAGGAGCTTATGGTGCACCATGTGGGTGAGGTGCAGAGAGATGACCCTGGCTCAGAGGGCACAAGAGAGCAGAGGTCACCTAATATCAAAGAGACAAATAATTTCAAAATGTCTTATGCTCCCTTCCTTTGCTGTAGCCAATGGCCCATGGAGTTGTCAGGCAGCTGGAGTGCGCCAAGCAAGGCTGAAGACGTACAGTCAACAGAGTGGAGACCCAAAAGCCATCAGTGATGTTTATGTGAGGGTTTTCTTGGAGGCATCAAAGATTGAGTACAAAGCTGGCCAGAGCAGCTGTCTGACATTTCGTCACCTCTTTCTGCTCTTTTTGGACATGTTGTGGCTTTTGTGTCACCCTAAATCAGCAAAATATTGGTATCAGAGTCCATAGAGTACAGACAAAGTAGCACCATCTGTGAGTGCAATCAGGATACCCATACCTTGCCTTTCCAACCTCCTGTTTCCAAGCCTTGTAGCTGGACACAGCTGAAAACCTTTTGGTTTGATACTTTCTGGGCTCTGTTGCTGCTCCCAGGTGGGTTTCCTCTGAGAATATTATAAAAATAGTGCAGCTGGTGTCAAGTGTTGGTAGAAAATAGTGGCTTCCTGCCTGTCAAACAAATCCTGATGACCTTGCCTATAGCTAAAAGTATAGAAATAGGCTGAAAGAGGGAGAAAGTTGAATACTAGGCTGAAGATCCAGGGTGTGTGCTGTAGAAAATTTGTGTCAGATACAGTTGAACTCTCAGTAAGTCTCTACAAACTGTTGTAAAAATATATGGTTGATGTTTCTCAGTTATTTGGCAGAACAGGCGGATGGGGCACAGCAGCCACAGGTCTGCATGGAGGTAAACGTGAGGAGTTTCCTCAGGACTGTCTGGATTTTACCTTGTTGCTAACAGAAGCAGGGAAAGTCTGGGAAAATGCAAACTGGGGTTCCCTTGCAGGCTGTTCCCATCGGGTTTCTGCCTCCTGAGCTGCTCCAGGGGGTCCCTCGTTACAAATGCTCCCGCAGGCACTCGCCCAGCCTGGGATTGGGGACTGGTGAACGGTGCTGAGCCAGGCTGGGGCTTGCTCGTTCCAGCAGCTCCTGTTTGCCAGCAGCTACCTTCCTGCTTTGCAAAAGGTCAATCTTTTCATTTTCTCCTTCAGACCATAATTGCTGTCAGTCCTGAGGATGCCTGGTGGTGCTAAGAGGGTAAGATAAATACCAGCACCGGTTGCAGAGTAAATCACTGTCTGGGGGCTCTCCTGTTGTCTGGTGGGCACAGTAGGTACCTAGTTAGAGTCATATTATTGCAGCTTTATACACAGTGTTCATGTGGAGCTGCTTTTCGTTCAGTATAGTCCATTTCAATAAAAGCAGGAGCTAAGGCAGGTACTTTGCACAGATGGTGCTGTCATCATCCTATAAAGATCTCACAGCCTGTTTAAAAGTAAGATTTCTAGCACTGGGATGGGATCTTGAGATCTCAGGCTGGCTGCTGTGGAAGATCCCTGAAGACTCCTTTCTGAGCCAGGCTCAAGGGAAGCGCCCAGGTTGGCAGAGGGGTCCTCCCCACTTTCTGACTGGTGACCCAACAGCAACCACAGAAGGCTGGTCAAAGACACACAAGAAGTGGAGAAAGGGTCCAGCAAAGGGCAGAGCAAAAGGAAAAGGGAAAGTGGGATGTCTCCACACCCTCCTGACCCAAGAGGAGCTTGGAGCTAGTGGGCTCTGCTTGGCACCCGGGGCTGCAATTTTGTCAGTCTGGGTTTATTCTGCTCCTCTGTAGTGACAGTCCTTCCTCCAGTCCAGCCATCCCTGTGGATCTTTCATGTCGGCCTTGCACAGTGAGCTGCATAACACACATTTATTTTGTAATTTGAGTGCGAGGTCAATACAGACCTCGCTCCACTGTGTTGTTCTGCAGTAATTGGGATCTATAATACATGGAATATTCACCTTTTCTTTCCACAGCCTTACTCACGGCATAAGGAGGAAGGACTGTGTTGTGCTCTAATCCAACAGTGTACATTGTACACGCCACATCTGTTGTATTTACCCCCATATTTGCAGTAAAATAATGCTGTATCTTTGCATCTGGGCTGCCAGGCATTAGCGTTCCTTTAGTGCTGTCATTGTAGGAGAAACACAACACCAACAATATACTATTATCACTACAAAGTGACAGAACTGTAGCTGTATCTGTGCTAATGTGCTGCACTGTATGATAATTACAAATGCTTTTCATACACACACTTTTTTTTGAAGAGAGAGAGAGAAGTCTGAAGAGAGTGTGAGCCGGTAGCACTGCATGAAAACCTTATTCTCCAGGAGCTGTCGGCTGAGAACCAGCAAGGCATTTCGTAGTTTCAGCCCCACCACCACCACCTTCACATGAGCCGGTCTGACATACAATCTATCATGCACTTGGTCATCTCAGCCTTGTTTTATAAATAAAGAATTAAAAAATGACATACAGGAAGACTCCACTTGGCTGTTTTCCTTTCCAGATGCCCAAACTGAATATGCACTTGAACGGCAAAACGGCACTTGGACAGCATGAGTGAACACCAAATCCGTCTGTGCAAATGTATGTCAAGCCATGCAGATGTATTTTTACTGTCTCTTAGTATGTCAGAGTAATATTAAGCAACACCAATTAGATCTGAATATTCTAACATTGGCATATCTCTCACTTTATAATTCAGCGTCCTACAATAGCAGGTTTGGGAGATTTCTTGTACTCTGATGCTGATTTTTAACACCTGTTGCAAGTGATGTGTTGATACTCAAGCTGGGGTACCAGGCTGATGTGAGTTATTTCTAAGCAAGCGAGCCTGGCACAGGTCCTAAGGAAAATAATGGTACCACCACCCGCTGAACGCCTAGAAAATCAACAAATATCGGTCCACATGGTTTTATAGCAATTAGATCCTGTCAAACAACTCTAATTTGCTTTTTTTTGCTGGAACTGGCAGTTGATTTGAGCAGCATATTGCCTGGATGCAGCAGATGTCTGCAACGCACCTGACAAGGCAGCTAATTGAGTGATTGGGATCACGTGGGTCCATTCACACGTATTAACGTGAAGCCAAGTGCAGGGTTATCCATCTATAGGCAAAAAGGACCTCCTGGAAAACAGCAGCTCCAAAACATGGGCTGAAGACCACTGTGAGCAAGTGAGCAAACATAAGCTGCTGGTGCATGAAGAGTTAATGTTGTCACGGGGACGACTGAGAGTGAGGAGAGATTTCTTCTCTCCGCATGCAAGTGCTCACATCAAGGCTGGATTATGAGGTGCCGATCTGGTGTTCTCGCAAAAGGGTACAGGAGCTGGAGAAGGTTCAGAAAAGAGCCACAAAAATAATTTGAGGACAGGAGAAAATGCCCTACAGTGAATGATTTTAAAAAGCACAATCTGTTTAGATTGTAGAAAAGAAGAGTGAGAGGTGACTTGATTAGCGTGTAAGTACCTTCATGGGGAGAAAATATCAGGTACTAAAGGGCTCTTTAATTTAATGGAGAAAGGCATAATAAGAACTAATGGCTGGGAGCTGAAGCTGGAGAAATTCAGACTAAATAAGCCACAAGGTTTTAACAATGGAGGTGATTAAACACTGGCACAAAGTCCTGAGGGAAGGTGAGTGTCCTCTGTCTCCTGATAGCTTCTGTTCAGGCCCAGGCTTCCTTTTCAGAAGACATGCTCTACCCGAACATCAAGGATTTGCCTTTTTGCAGGGGTAAAACCCTTTCTTATAGCGAGGGATGGGTCTCAAAAAGGCAATGAGACCTCCTGGCGGAAAACTGCTGTTGCTTTCCCACCGAGGTGTGGCAAGAGTAAAGGGACCTTTTGTAATGAAAGATGTTTCAATACCACACTCGGGTCCACAGGACTTACGGAGGTGGCTGAAGAGCTGCCAGCACAGCGTCTCGGTTGGAGTGATGCAGCTCCGCGTCCGAGGCATGAATGCTCTCCCATGACACCAGTACCTCCTTCCATTCCTCCTCCAGCTCAGACTTTCCCTCTGCGTTGACAGATGTTGCTGTAAGGGCTCGCAGAGAGGTTTATCCTCTTCCGCCCAGAAGCGCTTGGCAGTCCTCTGAAGCTGGATCTCTCCCTGAACCTTGCAAGAAGATGAACGTGTCCCCTCCCAGGGCCAGGTCCCAGGTATGTAAACCAGCACCAGTCCAGCCATGTGGCCATGGACTGAACCTGGCTTGTTTGCCCAAACTGGAGATCCAGCTTCAATCCTGTTCATGATTTTCTTCGGTGACCCCTTTTAATTCCATGCTGGTTAATGTTAAAATTATCTGCCATTAAAAGAAAAGAAGCTTTTATTGCCCAAGCTGTATGCAGGATGTTATTTTTGTTGTGCTGTGAGATTTTCAGCGTGTTTCTGATTTCTTTAGCAACAAGGAGCAATGTTGTTGTGACTCCCTTTGCAGTACACATGTGCTGGCGTTTACTCTGCAAGTGGTTGCTTGGCCAGCTTGAAAATACCCTGCTATCCCTCCACCTATCTATAAACATTTCAGTCACCCAGTCATGGAGCCAAAGCAATACTAGGTGACTTATGTGATGGCTTATTCACCATAAATAATGAGTAGTGGAAGAAAAATACTGCTGTGAATAGTTCAAAAGCCATCAGTGGATAGAAATATGTTGCCATGATCAGTACATTTGTAATAACAGAGCACAGTTATACAGAACAAGCTGTTCAGAGTTAATTTCTGAGAGAAAGAGAAATCCAGCATTAACGGAATAAATGGCTAATCATGTGTCACTCCAGCTGCTGTAGGGAACTGCAACAAGTCTTGCCCATTTCCACAGAAAGCCAGTATTGTATCACAGTGTTTGACCACCAGACTGAGCTACTGCAATGGACTGTCGGGGGCAGCAGAAAGGGCCAGGCAGCACACCTATCTTAAGAAGATTGCTTTAAACCAGACAGACCTTTTGAGAGGCAACCTCCCATTTCTGTTCCTGACACCATGTTCGGGCTTGCGTTTTGTGTGTCTATATCTTCACTTGTAAAAAAAATTTCCCTTTAAGTCTTAGTGTTTTATCACTTAAGGGCATTATTTCCTGCTTCTCCACGTCCCTGGGAATCTAATTCCTCCACCATCTCCATTGCATCTGATTCTCCAGTGGTCCTAGTATCAGGAGTAAGTCATCTGTATACAGACTCATTTCTGGTACTTGGTCTCCAGATTTAATTTCTTCTACTCCTTGGTGATTTGGTTCAGGTAAGCCAATAGTTCATTTCATAATATTAAAAATATAAAAATAGAGATACAAGAAAAGAGCATTTTCCCTGGTGAATCTGGTTAGGGTTCTGATCTTCACAGAACTGTTAGAAATAGCACAGAGATTTCTATAGTGGTTTGGCTCAATTTCTAAATTATCTTTTGCTGGAAAAAAATATTGGCAGGACATCAAAATTCTCAAGCAATCTTATCAAGTGCTTTTGAGAAAGCTGCAGCTAGTCGTTTTTGGGGATTAACTCTGATTTGTCACATTCATTCCTAATAATTTTTAACAAATTCAGCCCAAGCAGAACACACATATAATTTTCATTTTTCCAGTACGATTTGGATTTCTGTTCCGTTATCACTATCTGAGGAACCTATGTGGAAATCCAAGAGATGAGGGACACTTGCCCAATGGACACAACAAAATGTAGGCTGTAGGATGTAATGTCCCGCATGGGGGATGCAGCAGGGATGATCCCATTGTTGGATGTGTGGATAGCTGCTCTGGGAGGACCGTGGGGTGAGACACAAAGGTGCAGACCTCATAAGGTGTATTGGTAGGCTCAGTAAAGACAGTGGGAATGGTCTTTGTAAGTACCATTGGCGCAAGGAGGAATGGGTGAGAATTTTTAGACCCAAAGTTTAATTTGCTAATGAGTATATTACATAGCAAAATCTCAACATTATAATTTCTGAAATGTTCTCAGAACCAAGTGCGCAGCAGACAAATTAGAAGTCTCAAGGCATATATGAGAAAAATGTGTATGGGATCAGGATCTGGACCAAATTTTTTGAATAGGTGGAATGTGCCCATGAGATGCAGGTTCCCACACGGCCAAAACAGACCTTGGCTGGAGATGGAGTTTAAGAATATGGTAAAAATACCAAGAGCTGAACCAATGCCAAATATTTGCAATTATCTATTTGAATGCTAGAATTTTAAAAATTAAGAGGGGTGAACTGGAGACTCAATTCTAAAGGAAGGTATTGACTTAACAGGCCTTCCAGATACGTGACAGTGATATAGCAATCAGTGGGACATTCGTACTAGGGTGTCATTCATATAGTAACAATAGAGTAACTGGCGTCAGTGGAGAAGAGACACTAGGGAGATCTTCAAGGTCAGTAAGGTAAAGCAGTTCACTGTATCAGTAAGTAGAATGAAATTCTTGTGGACTGAAATCTACTGGCTGGCAGATAGAGCTCAGAGGGTTGTGATTAGTGGCACAGAGTCTAGCTGGAGGTCTGTGACAAGTGGTGTTCCCCAGGGGTCAGTACTGGGTCCAGTCTGGTTCAATCTATTCATCAGTGACCTGGATGAAGGGATAGAGTGTACTATCAGCAAGTTTGCTGATGACACAAAACTGGGAGGGGTGGCTGACGCAGCGGAAGGCTGTGCTGCCATTCAGTGTGACCTGGACAGGCTGGAGAGTTCGGCAGAGAGAAACCTCATGAAGTTCAACAAGGGCAAGTGTAAGGTACTGCACTTGGGGTGGAATAACCCCATGCACTAGTACAGGTTAGGGGCTGACCTGCTGGAAAGCAGCTCTGTGGAAAGGGACCTGGGAGTGCTGGTGGACAACAGGATGACCATGAGCCAGCAATGTGCCCTTGTGGCCAAGAAAGCCAATGGCATCCTGGGGTGCATCAAGAAGAGCGTGGTTGAGGGAGGTTATTCTGCCCCTTTACTCTGCGCTAGTGAGGCCACATCTGGAGTCCTGTGTCCACTTCTGGGTTCCCCAGTTCAAGAAGGACAGGGAACTGCTGGAGAGGGTACAACCAAGGGCTACAAAGATGATTAGGGGGCTGGAACATCTTTGTTATGAGGAAAGGCTGAGGGACTTGGGACTTTTTAGTCTGGAGAAGAGAAGACTCAGAGGGTATATCATCAATGCTTATAAATACTTAAAGGGAGGGTGCCAGGAGGGTGGGACCAGTCTTTTGTCAGTGGTGCCCAGTGATAGACAAAAGGAAACGGGCACAAACTTGAACATAGGAAGTTCCACCTAAGCATGAGAAGGAACTTCTGTCCTTTGAGGGTGGCAGAGCACTGGCACAGGCTGCCCAGAGAGGTGGTGGAGTCTCCGGCTCTGGAGACATTTCAAACCTGCCTCAATGCCATCTTGTACACCCTGCTCTGGGTGACCCTGCTCTGGCAGGGGGTTGGACTAGATGATCTCCAGAGGTCCCTTCCAACCCCTGTGATTCTGTGAAATTTCATGCATATGTGGGAAGAACCGGCACAGTGGCTGTATGCTGTACTCTATGGGTAGACGACAACCCCGTAATGGTGCATGGGGGTCATCAAGCACTGAGTAATGTTAGTTGGTCTCTCAGGACTGAAAACACAAAAATAAAAGTAGACTTCCATTACCCCCATGGCGATTAATGACTGTTACAAAAGGGGTGAAGTGCTGAGACTACGTTTTCAGGCAGCGTAAGTGACTGTTTCTTCAGAGAATAGGAAAGAGGAGAAGCAACCTTTGATTTGGTATGGAGCAGTCCAGGAGACCTGGTTCAAGGTCTAACCATCAAAAAACGGCTCCATAAGAGTGACCATAATAGACTGAAGTTCAATGCTATATAGGAGAGGAGGGAAAAAAGCAGAAATCACTCTGATAAAGTTTAAAGGGAGACTACAAAAAAAATGAAGAGACTAGTTAGAAGGGAATTTAAAGGGAATGGCTAGAAGGGTAAAATGATTGAAAGTGGTGGGGATACTTTTGAAAGACATTTTATTAGAATCTCTCGAACATTATTAGAAAACTTTAAATGGACAAAAATAATTCTGGCCATGGTTATACAGCGGCATAAAAGAAGCGACTAGAACTAAAAAAATATCTTTCAAATGAGGAAAATAAACTCTGGCAGGTTAATGTAAAACCATATTAACATAGGCCAAAAATGTGTTTGAGAAAGAACTTGCTAAAGACATAAAAACTAGCGATAACACTTTTTCAAGCATTAGAAGAGGAGTATATGCTATAGGGCTAGTGCAGCTCATGGAAGTTCAGAATTCAGTGGGAGAACTGTGAAAGAAAGGGCACAGCAGGAAAGTTAAATAAACAGGCACTAAAATAAAGGGCAAAATAAGCAGGCACGTAAGGCAGAACAAGATGTTGTCTCATCCAAAACTGACCAACAGAGCACTTCTAGATCCTGGAGGTGAGAACAGATGCAGCCCTGAGTACTTGGTTTTCCAAAAAGCTTCAATAAAGTTTGCCCCAAAAAGCAGTTATGGGATAAAAGGAAAGGTCTCTATATGGTATAACGGCCACTTAAATCACATGAAAAAATGCAGAAATTGATGTCTCAAGAGAGTAATGCTGGAGTCAGGGGAATCTGCCTACAACAGTAAATAGTGCCAGGGAACCTTCCTGGGCAGTGGAATTCACTAATTACAACATTATACTGTTAGATTTTTAGCCTGACCTCTGGCTTGGTTTTTCTCAGCCAACTCGCACCGTACTGAACAATTCACAGGCACTACAGGGCAGTCGGTGCAGCCTGGGATAATTTCCAAGGGTCCCTGTGGGTACAACCAGCCTTTCTGGATGGTGGGAGAGTATTAATGCAAGGTATGGACATGTGTCATGCCATGTCAAGTGTGATATAAGGATGCTTAAAGGTATAATATGAAGATGTATAAAGATTTAATCTTTATAGAGAGTTCTCGGGAACATCAGTGCAATCCTTGGTAGTGCTTATAAAGGAAATGTTAGAAAACAAAGAGAACATTAGAAACAAGCAGAAAACAACTTACTGCATGTATAAATCCATGGAATGACCACATTTTGATGTACGTTCCTATTGAAACTGCCCCCAAATTTTTTTGGCAAACTAGAAGATCTTTAGAGAGGGGCAAGAAGGATAACCAGATGTAGAATAACTTTCGTAGCAGGAGATTTTAGAAAGCTACCACTCCTCAACTTAGAAGAAGGATGGTTGAACGGGGAAGAGAAAGATTGTGGTGAACAAAGTCCTAAAAAATCATGAGTGACAGAATCATAGAATCACCTAAGTTGGAAGGGACCTTTAAGGTCGAGTCCAACAGAATCATAGAATCACCTAAGTTGGAAGGGACCTTTAAGGTCGAGTCCAACCATCAACGTAACACTGCCAAAACCACCACTAAACCATGTCCCTCAGCACCACATCTGCCCAGCTTTTAAATACCTCCAGGAATGGGGATTCCACCACTTCCCTGGGCAGCCTGTTCCAATGTTTGATAACCCTTTTGGTGAAGAAATTTTTCCTAATATCCAATCTAAACCTCCCCTGGTGTGACTTGAGGACATTTCCTCTTGTCCTATTGCCTGTTACTCAGGAGAAGAGACCGACCCCCACCTCGCTGCAACCTCCTTTCAGGTAGCTGTAGAGAGCGAGAAGGTTTCCCCTCAGCCTCCTTTTCTCCAGGCTGAACAACCCCAGTTCCCTCAGGTGCTTCTCAGAAGACTTGTGCTCCAGACCCTTCATCAGCTTCACTGCCCTTCTCTGGACACACTCCAGTATCTCAATGTCTTTCTTGTAGTGAGGGGCCCAAAACTGAACACAGTATTCGAGGTGGAGCCTCACCAGTGCCAAGTACAGGGGGCTGATCACTTCCCTAGAAACAATGAGTAGAGAAGAGTTATTCCCTATTTTTCCAAAAACAAACCACTGCAATCAGCATCTCAAATTATCAGGCAAGAAGTTTAAAACCACCAAAGATCCCTTGAGAATGCATAATTGCACTTCATAACATGATGTCTGAGCATGTCATGGAGTCCAAAGGTTCAGAAAGCAGGAAAACTGATTTGTGGACAAGAAGGATGTTGTCTGAAGCTTGGTGATGCAGAACAATGTTCAGCAAAAAATCCTTGAGCTCCGCTCTGCTGGCAGCAGGGAGACTCAT
Source organism: Burhinus oedicnemus (assembly GCA_008921705.1). NCBI lineage: Eukaryota > Metazoa > Chordata > Aves > Charadriiformes > Burhinidae > Burhinus > Burhinus oedicnemus. Next base: position 82,030 of record VFFE01007593.1, on the reverse strand, counting down.
CAGGGAAATGCCACTGCATGTTTGTCAGTTTCTTCTGAGCATGGTGACCATTGCGAGGGACAGGTAACGGGGAGGATGGATCTGATCCAGGCTGTCCATTCTTCCATTCTTACTACATCCCGATGCAAGTTTGGTGACTTCCACAATGTAGGGGTTCTCGGTTGGGTGTTTTAACAGAAGGACCAATTACAGTAGTGGACAGCGGTAAATTAGAATTTCTGACAACAAAGGAAAAAGCTGATCTTTATTCTGTTTAGAGAACTAAAAATATGATCAGTCTCTTAAAAAACTGGGACACGTATTTGTCAACAGTTTTTTAGGATTAAAAAATGCACTTTTTAAAATGTATGCTGGTGTCACATCTGATTCAACAGTGACATGAGCGTGTTTCTTGGTGTGGAGGGGTTTTTCCCCCATAACTCCATGTTCTAATGAGCTTATCATGAATCACTGAACAACATCATTGACACATGCTTTGAGGATAGGACCAGCCCTTGACAGTGTCTGCACAGTCACTTGGCTTTCCTCTTCATTCCTCACAGTTTGTTGCATTGAAAGCTCCTTCTGCCAGGCTGTTTGATCCTGGTGAGCACATAGTCAGGTCTGGTCAGGAAAACAGTATGTCTTGCATAAACATATTCTATCTTTTATTTTAAGAGCTTGTGACAATGAATTGAAAAAATTTGATGTGGTAGGACACCAGAACCCCACCAAACTCAAACCCACTTGAAATAATAAATAAAGGGTCAAATTCTTGCATGGCAAGTTAGTCATCTGTGGCTCTTGGAGGCATCTAAATCTAACCCAGTGAATTGTCTCTGACGTTCCCAGCAGTCGATGGATGGATGGATGAAGCTCCTTGGTTGTATAGGTGACCCAGCTTGCATGCATGTGTGCAGAGCCGTGCCTTTCACCACCTCTAACTGTGACCAGACCAGCTCACAATTCACTTTCCTCCCACTGAATGTTTAAGTTGCACCTCCCCCAGCTGCAAAGCCCTCTGCACTTTTTATGCCTGAAGGTGAGCAACGAGGTCTGTGGAGATCTGAGCTCAGTTATGACCAGGCCTGGGCTAGGAGGCTGGAGAGGCAACAGCCCTATGAGCTGGGGTGGAGGAAGAACTGGGGAGAGGAGACGAGGTGGGATCACCAGCACTCCCGGTGCAGGGAGATGATGATGCATCCAGGGACTTGATGCCCGAAGTCCAGGCTGGACTGCCTTATGAAGCTGGCTTTCAACACCCCTATGGGGTTGATGTGAATTTTTCACCACTCTCTGCCTAAAAATATACACTTCTGGGCCACATATATATAATTTTATTTTGCCTCAGAACAGGGAAATCATCAGTCAGTGTCCAGCCTCTAAAAGGCTTGAACCACCAGGAGGAATGTGAAACCTGCCTGGTCGAGAGCTGCTCTCAGCAGCTTGCAGGGGAAAGCCTTCTTCGGGTTCCTTGGGGAACACGGGTCTTGAATTCTGGCAGAAAAAGGGAAAAAGGAGCGGGCTGGGAATCTCCTTTCCCTCACAGGGTTGGTCGTCTTCCTCCTGGAAGTTTACTCCACCCTCATCTCTCCCTCCTGTCTCCGATGGAGCTGGTTCAGCCGCTTCTGAACCGGGAAAATCTCGGCTCCTTGAAGAGAAGGGTTTGTGCCGAGAGCCCCCGCGGCGCCTTCCCCTTTGCAGCCTGGCTCTGCACGTCTGCTCGGGAGCACCAGTGCTAAATTAAACCGGATTGCACCTTTCCCACTTTAGTAATTTAGATAAAAGTAACATTTTGTTTGAGAGCAGCAGCAATTATACCCTGGGGTTTGGGATTAACATGATTAATACTTTCTCGATCTCCAAATGTCCCCCCCGCCCCCACTTCGGCTGCAATCAGAGTCTTGTCTTTCAGTGACGCTACAGTGGATAGCGTTCCCCCAAAAAGGGGCTTTGTACATAAGTCCTTATTAGGGAGTGTTGCATGTGTTTAGGAAGGAGCATTTCGGAAAAAAAAAAGAGAACTGTATCGCAATGCATTAGTGTCTGTATCACATGAAAAGCCTGTCACTTCACCACCCAGGGAACTAATGAAGATCCCAATTATACAGCAATAAAATATACATACCCAGTACAGAGGGGCTTATACATTTTTAATTTTTTTTTCAAAGCCAAATGCAGAAAGAAAATTCTAATTAGTGGTTTTGTCGTTTTTAAATAAAAAGGTACGCTGTTGCAGGAAACACCCAGGGGTTGCGTTTCATCCCCCAGCAAACCCGTGCGCAGGCAGCCTGCGTGCCCTGCCCCAGTCCCAGCACTGTGCCCTATCACACATCACTGTCTAGTTCGGTCAATAGCAGCCTTCCAGTATCTGAAAAAGGCCTACAAGAGAGATGGAGAGGGACTTTTTACAAGGGCATACAGTGATAGGACGAGGGGTAATGGCTTCAAACTGGAAGAGGGGAGACTTAGATTAGATCTCAGGAAGAAATTTTTCACTCTGAGGGTGTTGAGACACTGGCCCAGGTTGCCCAGAGAAGCTGTGGCTGCCCCATCCCTGGAGGTGTTCAAGGCCAGGTTGGACGGGGCTTGGAGCAACCTGGTCTAGTGGGAGGTGTCCCTGCCCATGGCAGGGGGGTTGGAACTGGATGATCTTTAAGGTCCCTTCTGACCTAAACTGTTCTATGATTCTGTGATTCTATCTAGCCAAGCTGTCCCCTCTCCTGTCCCCCTCTCCTCACTCTGAGGAAGCCCTTCACTACTTCTATCAACTTCACATTGCTAATGAAGATTTTCCCTTTCGTGGGGAGATCAGAGGGGTGAAGACCCAGCAGGTGGTCTCTGGGGGTTTCCATGCCCACCCTGCGAGATGGCAGCAGGACGGCAGTGGGCATCCGAGCCGCTGGCTGCACCCTCCAGCTTGTGTTTGCATTGCCCTTGTGGTTTTCAAAGCTGAGGGATGGCTGTGATTGCCCAGCCCAACTCTGGCCTCAATAGGGAAGACCCAGTCATCAGCTGCATGACAACAAAAAAAAAATAGGATGGAGCTTCAGCTGCAAAAGCAACAGCTTCCAGCAAAAATCTCAGCCTTTCTTCTTTGACCAGAGCTCTGGAGAGACTGAGGACTGGTGAATAGTGTCGCTATTCAAAAATCCCTAGCAAAGGGTATTTTGGGGCAACAGAAGTGAAAACCTGCCCTTTCCCCTCCCCCCCATTTGAAGAAGACCTCCATCATGTGATCGTTCACTGTTGTTTTCCATGACACTCCTGTCCTGCATGCCCTGGCCACACAGCTGGCCTGCATGGAGGAACCACACACGTTTGTCCTCCCTGTGGGCTCCTGTCCTGGCTGTGTCCCTGCTGCCTCATCCCCCTGCTGCCCTCCGGTTCCACCTCCCTGACAGGGACCACAGGGATGCAGGGGGAAGGATGCCCATCCTCACCTCCGCACCATTCACTGCACTTGGGAACAAGATTTGCCATGGCCGACCTCTGCCCGGGCTCTGCAGACAGCACGTACAGTGCAGATGGACTTTCAGACAGTCTAGCTGCACCTTCATGAACTTGTAAAACATAAGATTTTTTTCTTTCCTGTGATCCATAATACATATAAATCTGGCTGTTGTCCATGGGAGCAATAAAACACGTACCTAGCCAGACTGCCATCCCTCCCAACCTTCAAATGTTGCTCCAAAGCAGGAAGGTATTAGAACTGTTCAACAAAACAACTTTTAGAGCTTTTAAACATTAGCATAGCAATATATTTCCCTTAATTGCATCCGAAGAAATGGTTGACCTATTTGAGATTCAGTTTCCCAAAAAGTATATATAAAACCATCAATCTGAGACAGGAACTCAACTTGGAAAATTTCAGACAAAACGCTCAAGATCTGGCAAGGGTTTAAGCAATTCAGAACAATGTTTTAAAACGGAGCTGTCAGGCAACCTGAAGCGTAAAGCAGTTCTGCCAACTCCTCTTGTAATAAAAATAAATGATCATTTGTTGCTTTCTGAATTGTAATATGCAGATGAGTGAATATATTATACAATATCCTATGTCCTAAACTCCATCTTCATTTAAATTTTAAAGTCACTATAATATGTTGCATAAATATAAGGGTAAAAAAATAATTACGGATGATAGCATAATTCTGAAAAGTTTTCAAGCATGCAAAAAGCACAGGAATTTTTATTTTGACATTAATCAGTGAGTAGGCTCTGAGCATATCAGAGTTGTGACAGACATAGGATCATTATCACCAGACATGGCAGGAACTTTCACATAACATGGAACTATTGGGGGGAGGGAGGAAATCCTTAATTTTTCTGGCTACAGAGATAGCGAAAATGTTTAAAATGCATATGGTAACAATAGTGGTTGAAATTTATGAAACCAATTACAAGATGTTGAAGAAAAATTTTTAGGGTAAAATTCACCCTGACACAGCCCGACTGAGGGGAATGGGGCACTGCGTTCTGAGGAAGAGGGCGGAGGTGACGCACGGGTCTCCTGCTGGGATGCACTCAGCTTGGGCACCCAGCCGTTTGCTGAGGATCACACCCCATATCTGCCAACGGCTGTTCTGAGTTTTCCCACTCCTACGTGCTCTGTTGAGCCTCTCGGCAGACAGGTAGATACAAGCCCCTCTCTATTTATCCTCCTGTAATGATACAGGTACTTTAATGCTGCTTGAGCCCTAAGAAGAAGAATGAAACGACTCAGATAAAGTAGACGAGGGCCTCTGTTTTAATTTTTTCTCTCTCTAAGTCGCAAAGTTCATCTTGAAATCCCAGTATGTACCTGACTGCCTTCCTAATTACTGTTATCTTAGCTACTATGCCAGTTTCAAATTGCAAGTTGAACTGAAATAAAAAGCAAAGAAAGTTTAATTAATTGGTTAATTAATTATTTCTCCTTCTTTTAATAAGAAGATAATATTCACAGAGACAAAACAGGGGCAAAGATAGATACTGTGGCTGGTTCACCATGATGGTGCTGGTCCTCATTGCTGGTGGCTGCCCTGTGGTCATGTGCCCTTGAAATCAGAGGCTTTTCTCCAGGTTCCCTCTCCTCGATCCTCCCACTGCACAAAGGAGCTGTTAACCGAGCAACGGGAGTTGCTCCTGAGTTGGATAAAGGGTGTCAGAAGGCCAGCACTAACAGAAAGTTTGGGAGAAAACAATCCTAGGGTAAAAAAGAATATTCTTTTCTTTTTTAATTGTTTCCCAAAAGCCAGCCAGGACTCCTTTTGAATATGTTGAAGTGATGGAATCAGTGATGCCCAAGGGGAGAGCTAGCCCTGGGTGAAAGCCTCCTCCAGGTGCTGCAACAACAGCTACCAAAGGCAGTTCTGAAATCTGCCCTGTATTGGGCCCAAGGTTGTCCAGGGATTTGATTAACTCACCTCTCTGCAGAAGTTAATGCTCCAGCAGCAACATTTTGGGGGAGCTGGAGAGGTGTTCGTAAGCACTTCCACCAGCAGGACACTGCCATGACCTCCGGGCCATGAAACCAGCAATGATCAATGAATGCTGGATAGATTCTGCCCAGCTCAAACAGCCCAGCACCCTAGACACATCAAGGGATGAGACTCCATAACTGCATTGCTGCTAGCCGAGCTATCTAGGAAGATGTTTAGAAGTCAAAATACTTGCAACACTAATAACCAGAGGCTGAACATGACAGATTTGGAAATAGAACTGGCTAATTTTTATTTTTTTTTTTATCCAGGTGACTGTTCAGTGCGGAGGCAACTTCTGCAGCAATGTGATTTTTCATATGGAGACATAGAGTAAAAAATGCGATCAGCTCTTTCTTGAGGTACTGTTAATAAATAGTGCATTTGGTTTGCTAAAAAAACACATCAGCATCACATAAGGAGATTCACAAAACTCAGCTGCCGTGATGAACCTGTCAAGGTACATACAAAGCAAGTATGTGGAAGACACACACAGGCTTTGGAGCTTTTCAGAGAGGTCCTACCATGACCTTTCAGGGAAGAGTTAAAGATAACAGAGAGGGCAGGGTCTGGGCTGAGGACTTGCTAAATAAGCTGGTAAGCATGTACAGAGCATTTTTTATGAGAAAGAACAAAAAAGTGGTGTTAGTGCAAGCAGAAAAATTATTCTACAGTGAGCAAATGAGATGAACTGGCTGAGAAAGTCCAAGGTGAGAATTTGGGAGAAGGTGCGTGGCAGCAGTAGGGTGTACGGGTGAGTCTACAGCAACGTTGTGCACGAGATGTAGGAAATAGTTCAGGGGGAACACATGGATCATGGCTTAGGGTGAGAACATGTAGGGAAGATGGAGAATTTCTGGCAGAACCCCCAAAAGGGTGGCATTTGCTGAATTAGCAAATGACTGTGATGCACATGGTTTGAGATTTGTGAGGGCTCTGGGAGCACGGGGCAGGGACTAGCCTCCTGTGCCGTGGCACATCTCCCTCCAGACCCCACTGTCTCCCCCATTCCCCCAGGACTGGGCGTGGAGCTCAGTCCTTGCAGCATGAACCTTTTTGCAATACACAGCTGACAAATATTTCCCTGATTGACACCCATCTCCTCCCGTGCTGCTGTCCCTCTGCTCCCAAAATCACTCTTCTTCTACTTCATTATTTTTCCCCATTGTCTTTAGAGAAAATACACCCCCACCCCGCGCCCCTTTATCAGCTTCTGTTCTTCATGACGGCACAAGTTTGTGTCATCTCCTCTTTTCAGGAGGCTGGTCGCCCCTGTGGCTCTGGGAGAGCCTGAACCCAGGTGCAGGTGATGGCAGCGTGTCTGGTCTCATCACATCTGTAATTCCTGACTTCTCTTGAAACCATCCCAGCCTCACATTTGCCTTTTCCACGGTCACACTGCAGACTGGTTCTTGTGCTATTCGTTAAGAAAGATATTGAATATATTTGAATTCTGAGCAATTTCCCTGGTGGCTTCTCACCAGCCAGCCCTTGCAGCTTTGTCCTAACTTGTCTCCTAAGTACCTTTGCAGACTGGTGCTGGTTGTCTCTTACTGTAGTTTAGATCATCTTTTCCTATACGATGCAGAATCTCCAGTGAGAGTGGTTAGAGGTACTACATTTCTTTACCGAGAAAACCACTTTTTTATTAAAAGTTATCAGGTTAGTCTTGCACCATCTAGCTTAATAAACCCACGTTGAGCTCTAACTTCTTTTCATTTATCCCACATCTTTAATTCTTCTCTGTCCAAATTGGCTCTAACAGCTCAGATACCACAGGGATCAAACTAGCTGGCTGATAGGTGCCGGTTCGCTCTTTTCCTTTGCCCTGGGAACTCCCCTGCCTACTCTTTGTTCCTTCAGTGCCACCCTCAGCTTAGTAGATTTATTTGAAATAATCATTACTGGACATACAATTTGATGTTCTGGTTATTTTTAGATGTCTGAGGTTGAGATTATCTGCCCCCCTGGCTCCAGTGCATTGCCTTGTTCAGAAGTTGCTCCTCCGTGGATGTGATCAGCTCCATTTTCATACCCTCACTCACAGCAGCATCCTGCTGTTGCGTCTGCATTCAACATTTCCTTCATTAGCAAAGGCTGACACGAAATATATAGGTAGCTTTGGGTCTATATCCAGAAGATCTTTAATCTTCACTGTCACTGATCAGCAAACCCCCATCTTTCTTCTCTTTATTCATAACACGAATGAGCCCTTTACAATTTGTGTCAATTCAGTTTTAGCTCAGCTTGACTTTTACCAATTCTCACTTTCTTTCTACACTTTCTGAGATTCAAGATGTAGGTTTATTTGCTGCTCAGTTCTTTCCTTCTGTCCTTGCAGCCTCTTTGGTCCTAACAGACTTTTGGATGAAGTTATTCATTGTGTTAAACATGGAGCCCAGTCCTCCAGGATTTTCCTGCTTGCTTTGGAAGCCTATGCCAGATACTTTTGTATACTTGATTTCAACACATTCCCACTGCTTCCTCACGTATGTCCCTGAGCAGCTCAGGACAGTCATCTTAGCTCATTTGGCTTATTATCCTCTGCCCTTTGAGGTCAAGAGCCTTACTTGCAGATAATAAAGTGAGCCCCCCATTTGCCTGAACTAAAATAATTCAAAATAAAGTGGTTTATTAGTGACTGGCTCAGCTAGTCAAATCCAAATGTAATGCTGTATCACTCCCTGTTGATAAAAGAGTTGTGGAGAAGGTGTGTTGCCTGTCACAGGCAGGAACATCTGGGGCGGTCCAGCCTGAAGAAGCATGTCGTGAACTGCATCTCACCTGCCAGAGCGCGATGCCGACTCTGATGGAAGGTGCCCAACCTTGTACTGAAACAGCTCCAGTGTCAGGAGCAAGAAATGTCATTTCCCATCGGTGCTTTCCAAGAAGAACCTGATTTAAGAGGCAGAGAAAGGACAGCCTCTTGGAAGGACTGCAGAGGACCTAACTTTTCTCAGAAGTGCATTTATTGCCATTTCAAGAGGCTCACTGTTCTTCTGCAAATGACAAAGTGTGGGAATAAGTCCTAAATTACCAGATGCTCATGATTAGGAACAAGTGTTACTAACTTCTGTTTGCTGGGATCATGATCTAGGACAGGGATGGACACCAGTGGAGTATTTTAGCAATGACAATAGAGTAGAAAAGCTCTATTTTTCAGCTTGCTTAAAAATCATAGCAAAGGGTCACAGCCAAACCCTGCCTTGCAGGAGTTTGTTTTTCCTGTGTGCCACCCCTGCGTCTCCACAGGCAGTACCCATTGGTGCCACCACACTATTTGCCCTAGAGCCAGCTTGAGCTATTCCACCTCGATCGATTCATCTCAGCTACATACACCAGAAACTCAGGAATACGAAACATCATCAGCCTTTTATCTGAAAATACACTTGTCTCAGGAATTTACTTGTGCTTTTTCTCTGTTTCTCCAGTGAGAAATTAATGTGTCTGTCAACAAGTGCCCTTCCATTAAACCTGCACTTGTTTATTTTAAAATAAAAGTTAGCTGCCATGCTGAGCATAAAAACATGCAGCGTTTTATGTGGGAATCTGAAAGAATATTATATTAAAATGCACGTTTCTTTTCTTCTCTTCTGAATCTCTTGAGACCCTCTTCCAGGGAATTTCAGCAGGCAACTGCTTTCCTCCACATTAATGTGAATCAAGGCTTTTCAACTATAAAAGTTTCTTCATGTAATACACAACCCTTTAGTGAGGTTTGCCTTGAAATAAACAATAAAACAGTTCTTTGGGCCACCATCTCCTGTATTCCTGTGTTAAAGCTGCAATCACACACCCGGGTCCACCAAGGCAGGGCTAGAGAAATGTGGCTGAGTGTGGAGCCCTGATCCTGAGCCAGTGGAGATCCCTGATCCTGGGAGCAGCCCAGTGGAGGGAGGGCATTCCTGGGAGAGGGCACAGAGAAGGATCCCACCGACCCTAGTGCCTCTTTGCATTCCCACTGTGGGGTGAACTGGCCATGGGACATGTCTCTGACTCTCAGCAAAATCTGCCTGGCTGGGGTGGTGTCATGAAATTTGAAAGGTATCATCCACCGCTATCGTGCCCCACTCAGGTGGCCCCACACAGGGGTCTCCGGAGCTCCAGTTTCAGCCCTGCTGTACACGGAGCTGGGCTGGGGGCATCCTGTGCTGAAGGTGTAAATCTTGCCCGCAAGACCCTACGCATGGCTCTGCTGGGGGTGTGTGGCTCCTCAAGGACTCTTGCACACAGGATAGCTGAAAAGACTGCCTGGGACTCTGTTTTCTGCATTTTTATTTTATTTTTCTCTGCAGAGTAAAATATAAACTTTATAGTGATCCACACTCTGCCCTGTCCCCCTATCCAGGTCACCGTCTCCAAATCCTTCTTCTGTGCAAATCAAACTCAAGTTGAAGAAGAGGATGGCGGGAGCTTGGATGCGCAGTGGGTCTCCTTGGAGCATGAAACGTGGGCGCTGGCTTGTCAGAAAATAGCTGTGATACAGATATGTGTGTGTTCAGCCCGTGAGGCTGCTGTAATTAAAAGTCCTTGCTGGGATTCTGGCTGACCCTTAGCTTTATACACACACGGATGTCAAATGTCAAACTGTCTCCCCAGCTCCAGCAAAACTGGCCTGATGAGACAGCTGCTAGTGAAAGTCGAGCAGTCTATTGGGACATCTGGCATTCAGCATAATTGTTTATGAGACAAAACTTGCCAGAAGCAGCAGCAGGCCAAATTGGAAAGAACTAATGGCTAAATATTGGGGAATTATCTGGCTGGAGCAGTACGGCCCAGCCTGGTTAATTAGGAGCTTGCAATGAATATAGAATTGCTGTTAATTTTAACCCACCGTGCCTTTCCTGAGGCGAAATAGTGAGAGTATCAGTATTATGTGATTTGGTAAACGGTGGAAGGGAATGTTTAATAACAGTGGATTTTCTTCTTTATCTTAAGTGCTTCATCCTTCATCTAGAAGACACACACCCACTCCATTGAGGCAGCTGAGCTGATGGCAGCAAACACACCGGGATTCATCCCTGAGTGCCTTTTCAGTGCCTTCTGCAGGATATTTTCCATGGTATCAGTGCTCCGATGCCTGCCCATTGCAGATAGAGCATCCCTGCCTGGTACCAGCCCCACCACGGTTTCCCTTGATCCCCGCAGTGCAGCCCACCATGGGGTTCTCCCTCCGCTGGGCAGCAGCCATAGCATTGCTGCTGTGGGGAGAGCTGGGGGGGGCGGTGTGAGGCAGGAGGAGGGCGATGCATGTCCCAGGTGCTGCTGCAAGGGTTGTGTCGGTGGGCAGGACAGGCAGGGGACATCTCTGGGGGGGCCTGGGGCAAGGGCGCTGCACTGGAAACCAGGGGAGGGGGAAGTCCAGGAGCACTGAAGGGGCTGAGATGCATCAGTGGAGGGTGTTTGGGGCAGGAGAGAGGTGTAATGAAGTGGGATAAGCTAAGATGTAGGATGGAGCTCTGCAGTGGGGCTGGAGGCATCAGTTGCTGGAGTTGAGGGTACAAAGGACTGCGTCAGAAGGGGCTGATGTTACTGGGGCACACTCCTTGCCACTGGAGCAATCCAGTTCAGGGACTGGGACATGGACACTGGGATGCTGCCTCCGCCTTGCACAAGGGGAATTGTAGTTTTGTGTGGTGTCACATCTGAGCTAAGCTTGTTCATTGGTGCCAAGGGAGTTCAGGTCATATGCTGTTCCTCTTCTTACAAAGCAGCCACTAAAATGATGTAGGGAGGCTCCGTTTGTATTGTGTACTGAGAGTGTATCCTCAGACAGCACAGATGGGTGCTCCTCCAGAGCAGTGCTGCCCGAGGATGCTCTCCTCTGACCAGTGTAATAGCTTTGGATTTTGCCTTCCTCAGTTTACAACTTAATGAAACAGCTGTGAAGGCCATGCTAGATGGCAGAGGAGTCTACTTTATTCCAAATCCATAGCTTCCCTCAAACGTGAGTGCTGCAATGCAGAGGAACTCAAGGGACACAATGACAGACTAAAAAGCATCCTGGTTTTGTCAGAGCTTAGATAGATGAGGGTTGTGACACTGCAGATAGCAACCTATGAGAAGATAAACTTGGTTCAGTCCAACAGTCAGACAAAGACTGGCCTGATGAGCAATGGAGAGCCCACCAAGCCTCAGCAATCCCTTCTGAGGCATCTTTCACTTTTGTACGATCTGTTCAGCCTTGTCATCACATAGAATCATAGAATCATAGAATGGTTTAGGTTGGAAGGGACCTTAAAGATCATCTAGTTCCAACCCTCTGCCATGGGCAGGGACACTTCCCATTAGACCAGGTTGCTCAAAGCCCCATCCAACCTGGCCTTGAACACCTCCAGGGATGGGGCAGCCACAGCTTCTCTGGGCAACCTGGGCCTGTGTCTCACCACCCTCACAGTAAAGAATTTCTTCCTGAGATCTAATCTAAATCTCCCCTCTTCCAGTTTGAAGCCATTACTCCTCATCCTATCACTCCATGCCCTTGTAAAAAGTCCCTTTCCAGCTCTCTTGTAGGCCCCTTTCAGATACTGGAATGCTGCTATAAGGTCTCCCCGGAGCCTTCTCTTCTCCAGGCTGAACAACCCCAACTCTCTCAGCCTGTCTTCATAGCAGAGGTGCTCTAATCCTCTGATCATCTTCATGGCCCTCCTCTGGACCCGCTCCAACAGGTCCATGTCCTTCTTATGCTGGCGGCTCCAGAGCTGGACACAGTACTCCAGGTGGGGTCTCACGAGAGTGGAGTAGAGGGGCAGAATCCCCTCCCTCGCCCTGCTGGCCACGCTTCTGTTGATGGAGCCCAGGATGCAGCTGGTCTTCTGGGCTGCCAGCACACATTGCTGGCAGATGAGCTTCTCATCTACCAACATCCCCAAGTCCCTCTCCTCAGGGCTGCTCTCCATCCACTCTCTGCCCAGCCTGTACTTATGCATGGGATTGCCCCAACCCACATGCAGGACCTTGCACTCGGCCTTACTGAACTTCATGACGTTGGCACGGGCCTACCTCTCAAGCCTGTCCAGGTCCCTCTGGATGGCATCCCTTCCCTCCAGCGTGTCAACCACTCCGCACAGCTTGGTGTCATCAGCAAACTTGCTGATGGTGCACTCATTCCCTACATCCATGTCGCCCACAAAGATGTTAAATAGTACCAGCCCCAGTACTGACCCCTGAGGAACACGACTCATCACTGCTCACCACTTGGACATCGACCCATTGACCGCAACTCTTTAAGTGCGGCCATCCAGCCAACTCCTTATCCACCGAGTGGTCCATCCATCAAATCCATGTCTCTCCAATTTAGAGACCAGGATATCATGCAGGACAGTGTCAAATGCCTTGCACAAGTCCAGGTAGATGAGATCTGTTGCTCTCCTCTTATCCACCAAGGCTGTAACCTTGTCATAGAAGGCCACCAAGTTTGTCAGGCACGATTTGCCCTTACTGAAGCCATGTTGGCTGCCACCAGTCACCTCCTCATTTTCTACGTGCCTTAACAGATGGCATGGGGGAGGTGTTTGTATGCCACCTTCATGACAATTCAAGTCAGGTTGCTTTGGGTGAAATCTTCCAGCTTGTTAAAGTTGATGACATTTCCACCCTCAGATACTGTGTTACGCATTAACCCACAAATAGTACCAATTCCCAAAGAGCAGAGGAGATTGTGGTAGATGACTGTAATAAGACTAAAACCATCTCCAGCTCTTCTAAATAAGAAACCACCACAGACTGGAAGTCCATTCGCTCAACAAGCCAAATGAAATCAGTCTGGATTTTGGACCACTGCCTCTGGATACTTTCCATGGAAACATTCGAGCTTTCAGCAGGCTCTGGGGCATAGCTTGGCAAAAGAAACCCGCACTTACAATTCTCTCTATATATTAGCACTGATTTGGGCAATCAGGCTTAAGTCTTGGCTAATGTTCCCATAGTTTCATATCTTGAATGTCAATGTTCTCAAACTGCACCCAGTGCTCCTGAACTATAGCTTTGATCTCCTCTGGAAATGCCTGGATGACGGTGACTTCAATATTAGAGAGTGATGTGTGTCAATGCAGTATCACAGGAGGGTGACACTGATTGCTTGCTTTCTTAACTCAGGCATATGACTTTCCAAATGTTCATGAAAATTCCCTAAGTCACTCAGCAAATTCATCGTCCATTGAACTCATGATTGAGATGTTGTCCAAGTATGGCATGATGCATGTAACTATGGAAAGCAGAGCTACTATGAAGGGTTGAAAATTTCCCCTTAATGGAAAGATCAAATAAGAGCTTGGAAGCAATACAGAGGCCTGAGACAGGAGGAGCTCTATGTGCAGGACCAGGTCTGCTGCCTCATCATGTGGCATCTTCTATGTTCTAACATGCATCCTCCAGCAAAGGCATGTGGTGTGGCTGGTCCTGGCTGGTCTCAAAAACAAGCCCTTATTTTGACCCACCTGAGTAATTCTTACTATTCTTCTAAGAAAATATAAAATAATGATGTCTATTACTGCACTACAAAACAAGCTCTACCTCTGTACAACTTCCAGTCTGACTCCTCAGCCTACCCCTGCTCTTCTTTCCTCACATGCTCCACTTCTCTGAGGACCTTCTTCCCATAATCCAGGAGACCTGACTGGAAATTTTTAGGGAGGAAAACTTTTTCTGCAACAGGTTTCAAGTAACCTTTCTTACTTAATTTAAACTGAAATTTTTCTCATATTTCAAAATCTGAAAGCACCTGGCTGTAGAACATTTTTATGGACAACAGAAAATAGTGTTGTAATGAATTGCACTTTCTGTATTATTTGTGGCAAAGTATTTTTACTGGAAATTTCAAAACGTGTCTGGTAGGACATCACTTGGCTCCTGTGTCTGCTGAAGTGAAATAAAATACTGTGTTTTTACTAATAGCTGTGAAAATTCTTAGCAGGCGTTAATAAGTAGGAGAGAAATCTTTTCTCTCTTTTTTTCCCCCCAAGGTAGGGGGGAACTATGTCAGAATTTGAAGGAATTTAGGAACTAAAAATGCAGAAAGATACTGGGTGGGATTTATGAAAACACCTAGGCAAGAAATAAACCTCTGCTCCCCTTAAAATGCACTCCTTGCTGGTGCAGTGGTACTGCTGCATACATTTTATACAATTTGTACAATGTTATCTTTCTTCTCAAATATTTAAAAACCTGTTATGCTGTTTGGAAAGCTCACTCAGGGGTATGTCATTTTAGCTTTTCATCAAGCTCCAAGGCATATATTTGTTAGTATACATTTTAAAACAAGCAAGCATTCCTCATTCACCTGGCGTCAGCTGGAGATGCAGAATTTTTAGCTCTCCCTCCTGAGCAGAGGGAGGAGGGAGGGAGGGAAGGAGAGCCGCCACTGCTGAGTTACGGGATGACTTGGATCAGGGTGAGATGTACTGGCAGCACTTTCTGCTCCAAACTGTCCTGCCTTGCAAGCAGCAAAGAGCGGAGCTGAGAAGAGGAGCAATACCTGCGTGCAAGGCTGGATGAAGGGTTTAGAGCTGAAACACAAAGCCTTTCACCTGTTTGCACCCTCAAAGCCAGAAGTTCCAGCGCTTTGCAAGATGATTGACCAGCCAGGTCAGGACTGACCAGCCTGGGAGACGCAAGTTCCTTTAGCAATTAAGGTTGAGGAAGACTCAACATATCTGAAATGGTAGGTCAATACTCCACGTGTGCGTGCTTACCCTCACTGACACATCCTCACCCTGGTGTTACTTGGACCGGGAACACTGACACGGGTAAATCACCAGCAACCACCAATTTAGAGAGAAAAGCTGGTGAAGGAAACTGCCCGCGATCTGCAGGACCCCTGAGAATCCTGCTGCCTGCCTGCCCCGCCAGGCTCTGCCCACCGTGGTCTCCAGGACCCTCATGCTGTTTTCTCACAACGACAGATGGGAGGAGGATCTTGCTAAGACAGGGGAGGGTGGGTTTGGATGCCCCTAGCGAGAGAGGCCAAGGGGACAGCTTGCCTGGATGACAATGGTTGGACTATGAAAGCCCTCAGAAATTAATTTAATGCGCAATGTACACAAAAAATGGGAAGGAGCCATAAAATGAAAGCAAAGGCTACTGGGGTAGGTGGAGCTGAGTGCTGGAGGATCTGAACATGCCTGGTGTGTTGTATGAAGACCTCCAGAGTCTTTGAAGTCCAAATGTTAAAACCAGGTATTTCTGTCTATAAAGGTGTGTCCAGGTTAAGTAGAAGCTGGGGTGACAGGAGCCTCGGCTGTGAAATCCACGCCGGGTTTTGCAGAGATGCAGTCCAGATGGCCGTCCAGAGTCCTCCTCACCCGCCTGTGCCCAGCTGAATCTGCTTCCTCCAAAAAATGTTGCCTATTCCAACACCCCCCAGCTATAAACCCTGCTCTGCAGAGCAGATATGGGCCTTGCTGGAGGTCCTGGTGACCCTTGGTGCTTGGGAACACTCATGGGGTCTTGCTACATGTCCAAGGCATGGGGTAACACTGGGGGTGGAATAGAAGGCAGAGGTTCAGAAAGGACCATCAGTCTCATCCAGTGTGCGTCCCCCAAACTCAGCCCACACCCCAGGCACTGAGTGCTGCCACATGCAGATTTCGTAACTATTGGTTTTTCAGACAATTTTTAAATGGCCTTCAGCTCTGTGAAGATGAGCAGCAGGTCATATTCCACTGGCAGGTATCTGCATCACCGGTGGGCACCGGTGCAAACGGGGACGGCCGTCCCCGCATGGCTGCAGTGAACGTGATTCCTGTTCATTTCCCACAGCATCGGTGTCGGGAGTCTGGCGTGGTTCAAGGAACTGTGATTACAGCCTTACAATTTCAGTGATTCAATTAACAGCCTGATTAGTAAGATACTATTCCATTTTATAATTAGATTAATGAGAGCATTCATTCAGAAGTTGTTATCTCACTTAATAATGACCTCACTGATTATTCTATCTCCTTTAACTGAGTGACTGATTTTGATTAAAATAAATATAGCTCACAGCACCTGGAAATTCATTCTTCTATTTAGAAGGATCTGGTAGAAAGAGGTTCCTTTTTAAGAATTTCTTGAGAGTGATTAAATATTTTGGTCCTCCTGAGGCTGAATTTTCATGTTTTTAAAGATGACATTTTTGAAATATTTGATGATAAAATATTTATTAAGCCCCGTATTTATATTTTCAGAACATCTGTTTTCACTTTGACTGTTTGAACATAATTTCAGCAGAAATATATATTTGCATGCTGAGCTGATTTAAAGAAAACACCCGCAAGTGCTTATATAGACACACACGTTTGCACACACACACGGACAACATACCATTGAACCTCACTATTCATTTAATCCTGTGCCTTACATAATGATTTCCGATTTAGGAACAAACACTGCCATCAGTCATTTAGCCAATTGAGTTTATCAGATCCCTGCTGCTTATGATGTTATTTTGTATATTAATCTATTTTCTAAAAGCGGTAAGAATTAGAAAGCACAACTGCTAAACACTTTAATACGAAAAAGGCAAACAGGCAGGCAAATAGAGTTCACAGGTTTGTAGGAAAGGCAAAACATGTCTGATTGCCACGGCACAACAATTAGTGGCAATCACAAAATCTGTGGTAGTTTGGACAACTTCAGCCATGTAAGCAGGAGAGCGAAGGTGAACCTGACAACAGGCAGCACCTGCTTTGGGAGGCACTGCCGGTCCTTCACAAGATAGAAACCGCATTTTATCAAAAAAAATCTAGCTTTTTCAAAGAGTGTCTGGTCTGGGGACAAGCAGCCCCCGTAGGAAGCTCACCTGGGGTGCTCTGCTCCTCTTGCTCCTACGGGAAGGGACTGGCAGTAACCAGATTTTGCCTGTGACCCGAGGGGACTCAGTGCCCCCCGTTCGCAGTCGTGGCGATGGGGTGCTCAGGGCCATGGGGGGATGGCACCCTGCTCACTCCATGCTTCACCCCAAAATGCTGAGGCCTCGCTGTCTCTCAGCATCTGCCCTTTTGTGTTTCAATTCACACATACGACATTGCAGGGCGAGTCCCTGGGCTTCTGCGCTCTCCCTCTGAAATAAGTCATTTCTCGAGAACTGTGTGGTTTTGCTCCGGTTAAGAAGAAATCGCAGCGGAGCTCAGCAGTGCAGAACGGCTCCGCTGGCAGAAGGGATGGGGGGAAACACAGATCTTGGCTGGAGCGGAGCACATGCTTGCAAAGGTACAGGAATAACTAACAGCCAAATTCAAGTCGGGTTAGTATTTAATGAATTGATGCAGCCAGTCTTCTCCAAAGGCAGCTGCCAAGTTGCTGTCAGCCTGATGCTGACACGACAGCAGCATCAAAACTCACCTCGGATAATGGAAGGAAAAGCTATCATTGGTGCGCTGCAGCTGACAACAGGGTCAGCACAGCCGGTGAAATGGGGAACTGCTGGAATTACCCGTCTTCTCAGGCACCGAATAACCTGACAAACAGAACTGATACCCTGTCCTGCTAGGAGCAGGTCACCTCCCATCACGGGGTTTTCCAGCTCGTACAGTCTGTGTTCGTGCATCCTCTGCAGCGCAACCTGCAAACAGCGATGCTGCCATCTCCTCCGGCACCTCTGAGAGGTCCCGTATTCTGCCTCCCACCCTCCTCTCTCTTTCCAGAGTAAACA
The DNA here is from genome assembly GCA_008921705.1 of Burhinus oedicnemus. Lineage (NCBI taxonomy): Eukaryota > Metazoa > Chordata > Aves > Charadriiformes > Burhinidae > Burhinus > Burhinus oedicnemus. The sequence continues at coordinate 63,961 of VFFE01007593.1, read as the reverse complement.
TCGTGTCACACCCTCTCGCCTCAAACTGCATCATCAAATGTCCAGAGTATTAAATACCATTCTGCGTGACATCCCACATACTTCACATTCCTGGCTTCTCATTTCTTGAATTTCCCTTTGTATCTGAGGTCTCAAAAAGCTTTGGTACCCATATGAAACAGCCACAAGCCTTAACTAGAATTGACTGTGTTTCTCACTCACTCTTCAATACTTCCGACCCATCTGATCCATCTGCATCCCTGAATCCTACTTCCACTGTTTGCCCTGGGCTGCCAAAACGCCCTTCTGTAGCTCAGAAGCAGAAGGAGAAAGATGCTGCCAGAGCAGCAGAGAGGCATTGGGTTCTGGAGCTGCTGGGTCACTTCCCTGCTAGTTCTAGCAAGCCAAAAAAATACAACAGAGGAGCAGAGCAGCCACCGAAGACAAAAGCCTCTGATTCCATCAGAAATACCCGTGCCACTGAAGAGAGGAGCAGGGTAGAAACTTCAAGGCAAGAGTCAGGATCAGCAGGATCTGAATTTGCTTCAAGATCTTTCAATTTGCCATGCTAAAGCTTCTCCCTCTTGATTCCTTCCCTCATGGGCTCTTCTACACTTCTCTGCTTCTGCCCTTCATCAGCCCAAGCTGCAGCCCCACCACATTGTGGCACATCCCCACCTTCCTCAGTTCATGCTTTGGGACACAGAGTCCAGCAAACAATGCCTTGCGTGGATTTGCTGTGATCTGCGTGACGGTCTTAGGGCAAAGTTTCACTTTCTGGAGAGCCTGGTGGCAAAATCTGCTTAAAATACTCCTCTTGCCTCTCTGTGCTCTTCAATTCTGCTTCAAAAGTAATTTCCCTCACTAGCTGTTTTCCTTAGATATATAAAAATGTTTACTTAAAGGGTAAAAAACCCATTACCTGTGAGTCAGGGGAGGAATCTGATGAGCATGGTGCTAAGGTGCTGTCTGGACAAAGACACTGTAATGAGGACCTAATTAAGTGAAAATTGCCTAAGGAAATTAGGGTGGACAGGAATTTTCTGCTGGTTGTCAAACTCCAGCAGTTCTCTGAGTGAATATGGCAGATGGGCAGAGCTTGAGGAAAAGAAGGTACTTCAGAAATACAAAAATCTGTGATCACCCATAAATAGAAATTCTGAGAAACCTGCAGAGCAGAGGGATGTTGGAGAGGATGCTTCTCCTGATATGAGGCAAACACCTTGCCAAAACCAAGAAGTCTTAAACCTGAAGCCATACAACCCGCACCAAACCTGGCCCAGGACTGTACAGCTTTTTCCAGACTTTATTATCTCTTTCCATGACACCACGTGCCTGGACTCCACATCTGCTCCTTGCCTGCGGAACATCACCCTCACTGATCCTTGGAGAGCAGGAGATCAGTCTAACAAAATGAGGTTGCAGCCTCCAGTACCAGAGAAGACCTGTCTGGTCCAGCCCATGTTTCTGTGGTATTGATCTATATGTGAAGATGGCTCCACTGAAGCTCATGCACCGCTGAGGGACATTATCCTATCCATTTCCTCACCTTTAGCTTTCAAAAGCTGCCTGGGGACCTTCCACAGTCGTTGCCACTGTGGAAGCAATGGGCTGGTGCTTGGCGGGCAGAGGGGCACTGGGTGGTCTCAGGTCCCACAGCACAAAGAAAATAATCCAAGGGGACAAGGAGATGTGCCAGTGCAGCTACACGCTGACAGCATCCTACAGCTGCGTGTCCTCCACACACCACCTCCACAAGCACAGCCCCACCAGACAGTGCGTGCCCCACTACAGCGCACCACGGTGCACAGCTAGACAAGGTGCTCAAGCCTATATAAACGAGACAGAGCTGAGTGCAACATTTTTCTCGTTATTTGAAGGATTTTAGCATTCAGCTCCTTGCACTGTATGTGAAGCCTGTCTTCTATTTTTCATTTTATTTTTGGTGTATTTCTTCAGGAGAAATCATTATGGATTTTTTTTTTTTTTTCTTAGCATTTCAGGCTGGAGGTCCTGAAATGGATCTGACCGAAATAGCTTCAGCCACACTTGACTCAGATGAGAAATACAGCCTTCAAGTCCTTCACCCCAGGTGTGTAGTCGCAGGTTCTCAGGCCTATAGGTTTGTTGGGAAAATTAAGCAAAACCAAAAAGCGACAACAGCAGGCATTCATTCCGAACTATGCTTCTGAAGTCTTCAGTCTTTTTTAAAGATAGTAGTTTCTCAGAAAATCCATTATCAGGGAGGTGCTGCAGTCCTTGATCTTGATCTCTAATTCGGGGAGCGTGCAGGGGAGCAACCTGTTCATGCTGTTGAATGCCATCAGACCTATGTACTGCTCGCAGCCGCACCTTCTCTCCCAGACCATCACACGGTCCTCTCCAGCCCAAATTGTCAAACCGGGTGTCTCCCTTCTGCATGCATGGACGAATGTTTCCCCGCTTTTTTAATCTTGAAGGGTGACTTAGCCTAAGAAAAAAGAAAGTAAAATATCCACAGAACATTTTCTGCAGTACCTCCTCATGATTTTCATTTGCAACCAAACAAAGACAACTTTAAATTCTTAAAGTTCATTCACAGTTTTTATTTTCTTGTAGGCTTTTTTCCTCCACTTACTGACTCTGGAATTCACAAGTGTGTTTCTTACACCCTCTTCACAATGACTTTGCAGAATATTGTCTAATTTGATATCCACAGAGATATGAAATTGTATGCATTTTCAAAGCCAGAAATCATATTGGCCACTTGACACACACAAAGAAGCAATATTTAGTCACAGAGAGACAAGTTGAGGGGGGAGTGCCGTTTTCTTTTGCTTTTACCAAAATGTAATGTTTCCTCTTGTTTGATCTCAAGGTTTAGTGCACAGTTCAGCTTATTTGTACATATAGAAAAGCATTTTCAGCATTGCTTTCTCTTTGTGACCACTCAACTTCCATTCTTTAGGCTGTTACACCTATTAATCTACTTCCAAATGCCCCAGAGGTTTTTTGTGGACTGAACAGGACTTGACTTTTTAATATAAAATCAAAATAGAGACATCAGAAGAGGCAAAACCAAAGCACCGCCAATAAAAATCCACAAACAGATTTATTTCCCTTTGCAGGTGTCCTTTGAACAGCCAAGGAGCTGTTGTGTGAAAGCTACCCTACAGTAGATACCCCCAGTTTCCATTGTGGTTTTTAGGAGTACGACCATAAAAATACCCCCGGAGCTAGATTGTGCCTCAGAAACAGGAAGGTTTTTTTTTTTATTTCCTCCTGACTGGATAACAGCAATTCTGAACATTTTGAATTGAAGTGATGCAGTGACTTGGCAGAGCCTGTCAGCTTCCCAAAAAGAACATGAATATTTCTAAAGGAGCACAAGAGCTTCTAAAGGAGGTTGCAGAATGTTAATTGCCTATGGATACTGTAAAATGAGAACTAAAATACCAAAGGTTGCTAGGTCCCCATCAGTCATTTCTTCCCAGAATTCAGGCTGCAGCTCAGACTTGTTATAAAGGTAAAAGGCTTTTTCTTACGTACCTGCAGATGCAGGATGAGACTTGTCCCTGTCCTTCCCTCCCAGACTCAGGTCAGAAAACACTATCTCCATCTACAGAATCTGTGCAAGACTGACATTCTCCTACACGCATTTCTGACATGCAACCTTTAGAGGCTTTACCAGAGCAAGAAATTAGAATGAACACATTAAAACCTGTAAAATGAGAAACGTTGCCTAAAACAACTGGCTCTACATGGAAACCTCAGCGTCCCTCTCTATCTGCTCCCCTCCAGACAGCATGTGACAGACCAAATTCTGCCCCATTTAAACCATTATAACCCCCTGAAACCAAGAGATGCAACTGGTGGCAGGATTCATCTCTGCCTGTTGAGCTTTTGCTGCAGAAAACTTGGAGGCTGACTTTTATTTGAAGTCTTATTTTCAAAGAGATGGGTGAATATTTGCTTTCAGCATGTGTGATGATTATGGTAACCATGACACATTATTGTCTCCAGCTGAGCTCCGTCCCTCCTGAGCAGGCACTATTTGATATATCTGTCACTGCAGCAGGAAACATCTCAAAGTCTCCGGCAGCGTCAGACCCTCTGTTTGATGGTGCCATGCTGTGCAGACATACCCAGCCCTGCATAGAGCAATCTGAGGTAGCAACAGCAAGTTAGCCAGTGTGCTGCACTAATGAACTGAGCTGGTTAATTCAAAGTACAGCATGTCATGCTTCCTCTGCCCGTTCCTGATTTAGGTCTTCCAGAGCTAGGATGGCTCTTTGCATGGTCTGGCATGGCCTTCTCCAGGAGGTAGGGCCATGTGTTACTCCTGGGGTACTCACTGAGGAACAACATGTCATTATTTAGAGCTGGTCTTGCATTATCAAAAATAGATGAGTGCGGGAAGAGGTCTGAGAGTGCCACGGGGGAAGAGTGGGGTGGACTCTGAGGAGCCATGAGGCACTCATGATACAAAGACGGAAGCCTGATACAAATGCCCAGTGAGATAAAGACATAACTTGTATTACACCAATCATCAACCTCTGTGCCCTTCAGAACAGAATGAGGACCCTGGATTTGTCTTCCTGTATTTCAGTGTTCGTGTTAGGAGGAGAGACAGAGGTCAACTCAATGTAAATACAAGATGAAAAACTTCCAGCTCAGCATCAGTACCTGTCTTTAAGAATAAGGAGAAATAGTCAGGTTTCTGAAACAGTCAGACCTAAATAATGAATGTGAGTAAAGAATGGGCCATTAAAAATGCTTTAAATCCTGCATCTGAAGTATTTCAGTGTCCTTGCTCTGTGAAGGACATTCGGCTTGGCCTATTTGTGCACTGCAAGAAATGCAACTCTTTCTGGAAATGTGTAGGGCTCTTCAAAAAGTCTCTGTGCTTCTGCTGAATTGTGGCTCAACATCTCCCAGAACCATAAGGATGCATTTTCACAGCAGGGCAACAGCCCTGCTCTTGCTCCCTGCACCATCCTCACTCTTCTTCATAGTCCCATTGCTGCTGAACTGATCTTTGATAGCTGATCTCCCAGGCTTTTCTGCTGGCAGAGACTGTATGGAGCCAAACACTTAAGCCATACATGCAAGTGTGTTTGTCTATGATTACAACTATGCACAGAGACTGCAGCATAAAACTCATGTTGGAGTGCAGTGGCGAACAACTGAGTGCTTCACAATTACAGTTAGAAGATCATCGGGGTCCTCATGGTCCTGCCTGGTCCATCCCTAGGGCCAGATAAGCTCAGTTTATGTGAAACTCAAGAGAAGTTTATCTTTCTGTAAGACTAACAAAGACACACACTTAACAGTCTTCAACAAAAGCGGCTTGTGTGCTTAGTTATCCCTAGGAACGCTTTCCCAGCAGCTAACTCAAGTCATCCCTGGAGCAAATACAGCCCCCATTTCTCATCCTCTCTGCCCCAGAGACTGGACAACATCCTCCGTCTTTGAAGATGCGCTCAGCACTGCTGGTTCTGTCCCCATCCCTCCTTCTCTACTGTAGCTTGAACAACCCACAGGTTTGTAGACTTCTAGTCACCTTCATCACTCTCCTCTATTCCAACTATCCCATGTTTTTCTTGAAGTGCAGAGCCCAAGCCTATCCCAGCTCTCGCTGAGGCCTCCCCAGCACTAAGAAGAACATCAAAGTTGTGGTCCGTATCTAGTAGGTGAAACATTTATAGACTCCTGTATGTAGCTTGGTCTTTTTGTAACAGCAGAATATCACTGCTCGTGTATCCCTCCATCTCTTCCTAAATCCTGCTCTCCAGCCAGCTGTTCTACCCAGGACTACTGATGCCAAAGCACTACTGATTGTTACCCCCTTTTTTTTTCCCTAGACTGTTTCTCAAGTTTACCAAGAAATTTTGAAAATGAATCCTGTCTTTTGACATGTTAAACAGACCCTTTGGACTTGATGTCTTCCATGACTTTAAAATGCACAGTCTTTACTTTGTCATCTAGTTCCTGGGGCATGTGTCTGTGGAGCCCCTCTCAGTGAATGCCTCTGTGTGTGATGAGAACTTCCTCGGTGCTCAGCTGTGTGCCCACCTGTTACGGATTCACTCAGACCTTGTTTTTTTCTCACTCGTTTACTAGAATGGGGGCACTTGAAAGTCATGTCCTTAAAGTACAGGTATACAATTCCTTTTTTGTCCTCAGAACTCCTTTTCCAGTTTTAGAGTGAACTTAAATAAACGGCAGACAATTTGCTTTTGTTGAATACAAATACATATCTCTTACAACTCTTTGCAAATATTCAAAGCTAAGGACTTTCCATTTAACGTCGGTTTTAATTGTGATCTCTGTCTGACTGCATTTGACTTTTTTAGTGAATGCCAAAGTGGCATTAAATGTTTTGGTCACCTTCCTGTAACCTATTGACTCTACTCAAATAGCAGATCAAACCTTTCCTTGATCTTTCTCATGACTAATGTACAAGGAAAATGTCTTTCTGTTACATAGCACTGACTGTCTCATCTGTCCTCCACCAGCCTACCCACCTTCTCTAATGGAGTTATTCTAATAGCCCAGCCTTCAGAGCATCTATCTAACAGCTGCTATCAAAAGCAAACCAAAATTTTGCCACTGAGTGTTTATTTACTTTTTTTTAAATATGCTCTGTCTTCTCTCTGTGGCATGGCTGGGATCGCAGGAAAACACTAAAATTTCCCAACTTACTGTAAGATTTAGAGTCCAACCCCTCACATTCTGTCAAAGCAATTAATAAGTGGTTTCTTCAAGAGGAAATAAACTCCAACATCAACAGTGTAAGTCCCTGTTCACCGACATTTCACACTTTGGTCCATACCAGTTGAAATGAGGCACATGTGTAAGAGGAGAGGAGCCAGGTGAAGAGGATGTCTACAACCTTAAGGACATTAGGGAAGTTCTAGCAGCCTCTAAATGTGATTAATGTGCCCAGAAACATAAATGCTTATTGCAATCATATTTACTCCCCTAAGACTCACTGGTGGTCTTTATAATGTTTGGGGTACTTTCTAGTTCTTTTTCAGTCTCCTGTTCCCATGGCCTCAGTGATACTTTGAGACAGTGGGCCCAGGAGAATTTGTCCTTCATTGTCACCATGTGCACCCTAATTTTCAGATTGTTTTGAGAGCTGGCAAACAGAAGTGCTCTTGCTGGCTTTACTTGAGATGTTCATCCCTAAACATTGTTTGGAAGTCCCTCAGCCACCTCACTATGCTACACGGCAAACACGAGAACAGGCTTCTTAGAGAGGTGGTTGATGTCCCAAGCCTGCCAGTGTTTAAGAGGACATTTAGACAATGCCCTTAACAACATGCTTTAACTTTTGGTCAGCCCTGAATTGGTCAGGCAGTTGGACTAGATAGTCATTGTAGGTCCCTTCCAACTGAAATATTCTATTCTATTCTATTCTATTCTATTCTATTCTATTCTATTCTATTCTATTCTATTCTATTCTATTCTATTCTATTCTATTCTATGGCAGTAGCTTAGCTGCAGAGCTGCAATCAACTTTCTGATATGGCACAAGACCAACATGCCAGCAGTCACAGATAGTCAGGATCATGGGAAAGCCATAATTCATCATCCATTTAAAATTACACATCTCCTTCAGGATTTCCATGCATCTGCTTTAGTTGGCCAAAACTCTTGCCTCCGAAGTTAGGGAGTTTGCCTCGGGATACACAAGCCCTACTTTGCATGATGTTTGATTAGTACAGTGTAGCCTGGAGCCTTGCAATAAGAATAAGCATGCAAGAAAAGAGCAGAGAAGGCAGCCCAATAATCAATCTTGTCCTAACGATACCTCCTAAGCGTGAGTCTGAGGAATGCCAGCAGCCCTGGGGAGGGATGCAGCCAGCAGCTATGGACCAAATTCAGATCCCAAACTCCTCCCTTTTCTCGAGTGGCACCTTTCCCTACAAATTAGCGCTGCTCCCAAGTGTTCGTGCAGGTGTAAGAACAGATCCCTGTGGGCAGGGTGATGAAGCTGTGGGGCCACACTGCTGCTAAGACGGGACTCACTCCCTCTCTGACACTGCTCCTCGCACTCTTTCTCCTCTTGACACTTTTCTGGAACAATATGCTGGTAACAGAATTGAAATCAGATCCTTTGTAAGAGTAGGGCTGGTCCTTTAACGCTAAAACCGCTAAATACAGAGAGGTTTTTGAGCAAATCACTTTCACTCAAATCAGCCATAAACACTTCAGGTTTTAGAAAGAGTCTCACCCCCTGAGGGCAGCATTAGCCAACACAGTTGTGAGCGAAGGACTTGACATCCATTCGCTTTCTGCTGCTGAACAATCACCTACCAGAATCTTTTATACATTTAAATGGTATTCACCTAGCAAATGGCAAATGTACCACAGCTACTATTATATCCTACTGCTAATGAGGAGGCAGTGCTGGTTCCCGATTTCTGGGGGGCTAAATCCTGCCGGTTTTATGCAGTTTTCTGGGAAGAAATTTGCTTGGATGAGAACTGGGGGCTGTAAGCCTGGCCATTATGGTAGGGCATTGAATGGCACCTCACTTCGCAGAGCTCACGCCAGAGGAAACTGCTATCTTTTTCTTAGCATAAGTGCTTGCAGTTGTGCCGAGGCTGCTATTTAATTCAATCACTGGTTACATTGCCCAAATTAACTTCTAAGATCAAACTGTAAATATTGAAAATAAGCATAATTCTGCTTCCCAGAGCAGTCCATGGTTTACAAAGGACCCAACCTTCAGCTGGTAAGTATAAGAGGATCTCAGCTGAAGTCAGTGGAGATGTGCAGATTTATACCAAGGGATGTTAGCAGCTCATTAATTTTGCAAATCAAGCATTTGGACATTGGGAAATGCCTTTAGGAAATGTAACCAGGTTTCTGGTGCACCTTAATTGCCTATGTTCATTATGTTGATTGGTGAACAGAGACACCACTAGAGTAAAGGCTGAGGCTTACATAGTTTAACAAATGAGTTCTTCTGAAGTCTGTTTTATATGGAAAATTGATCAGGATAATTATACTACCGTTATAAATTTACCAGTACAACTCCCACCCACGTCCCTTCCTACAGATGCTTTTTACAGTTTAGTGTCTTTGCTTTGCTTTGCTTTGAATGCAATGCAAGATAAAATAAAACTGCGCGGCATACAAGTGCTCATGTGTGGAGTTGTAGGAGTATAATTATCCTGGTAGAGTCAAGTTGCTGAATTTTCCTTTGCAAGCAGACTAAATCCGTGTGCCTACATCCATATGCGTCCTTGGATTCCTTTGAAATTTGCAGCAGCAGCGCTGAGATTTCTTCTGACTTCATGGTGATAAGAACAGGCGCTCCTAGGATCGAGCACCCTCTGACAACTCTTTTAGCCTCTATTGCTTATCATGGGGGGCTGTTTTGGAGCACACCTCAAACTCCAAGTACCAGTTTGTGCTTTTCTAATGGACATGATCTGCTTGAGAAGTGCCTCAGCTACATTTTGAGGTCAGCAGCCTTCCGAATAACACATTAACATGTTTGTCTGAGGAAAAGTGGGATCTGCACTGAAACTTCGTCTAAGAATACATGCCAGGTAAAGGTAATACCCACATAAGCAGCAGGACTGGATCTCTTCTGCAGGTGAGAGCACTGGCAGACAGCTTAACATGATTATAAAGGGTCACATCCTGCCACTATTGATCCAAACAATGCCCAAATGCAGAACAAACCGATGGAAATAAAACTGCATCACATGATCTCCACCCACATCTGCACTGTGGGACTATGTGCAAAAAGAAGCAAGAAGCTGAAAATCTCGGCAAGGTCAGCCTACGATTTAATAGCTTTCTGAGCATCACAAAGTTCTGTTCCAAGGACTAACCTGAAATCAAATTTGGCTCATATTATCCCAGAATCCTATCATCTAACACTAGCATATGCTTTTCACAGAAACCTCAAATTTTGAGAATTTGTCTAGTCTGCATAAAATAAAGGATCTCATCATTTCACTCTTCAACAGGATGTAGGTCTTCAGAAGACAAGAGTCTGAGATAACTGTGAAGTATTACAATTACTGAAGTTGAGAAGAGCTCTGGAGATCATCTAGTCCTGCTAGAGCAAGGCGCTTAGAACCGAGTCCTGCTGGGTTTTGAATGTCTCCAAGCATGGAGACTCCACATCCTGCCTGGGCAACCTGCTCCAGTGCTGAACGACTCTCACCGTAACAAAGGAGGAAGGTGCCAACCTGGCTATCCTCGATTCCTGGCAAAAGACAAAGCCATTGAGCACTAGCAGACACATTTAAAGCTCTTTTCTTCCTGACCAGTGAGTATCTAGTCCAGTTTGGGAGACCAAAAAAGCCTGTCCACACTGGCCTGTCCACACTAGGGCACCCTTCTAGGTACAGAAGGCAGTTGTTTAGCTGTCTCTGCTGGGTCCAAGGTCCCCCTCTGGTCATCTCTTGGCAGAGCTGGGAAAGCTCTGAACATGTGTCTGGATCAGACACAGGGAGTTTAACCCAGGCTTTGGCCAGAAGCAGACTCCAGTCAGGGTTGTAAGCAGAGAGGTAGTGCCAGGACTTGGGGTGGGTTAGCCTATGAAGCATAGAAGGTCTGAGTCTCTCCAAGAGAAGATGACTGCTAAGCAGAGCATCAGTGAGTGTCAGGGGAGCCTGTGTGTTGGATTTAAACAGCTGAATAGACATTTATGCACCAAAACCCCTTTGTGGATGTAACTGATGACCCTCAATGAAATAGTCATAACAAATCTGAAATAGGAGAGTCTCTCCATGACTGTTATGCACAAACAGCAATAAATATTTCAAATGAAATTGTAATGTGAAAGTCATATTTTTACAGGCTTTTTCTCTCCCAGACTAAAATGGAAAATCTGGTATTATATGGCATTAGAGTCACTTGACTTCTTGCAGTGATATTACACAACTGTTCTGCCTGGCAGGCAAGCTGGGGCTCTCTGGCCATATCGCCAACAGATCAGGGCAACCTCCTCACTGCCCCTTTCAAATTCTTTGGTGCTTCCCTTTAGAGACTCACTTTCCTTTTAATGTAATGTTTGGATGAGCTTCCTGATTTTTAAAACATTTTGAAGGAAAAGAATGTGGAGTCATTCTTGCATGCGCTGCTGTCAGAGTCAGGACTAATAAATTCATAAAGACCTTACCCATAGCCCTGATCCATAGTAGCAATTTTTCAAACCCAGTCTGAAGCAGACCGTGGTTGGGAGATGTGCAGCCCAAGTGAATTAAAGTAGCAAAGTTATCAAAAAGTGAAAACTGAGTCTCATAATGGGAAGTGTCAGCACATTTAGGCATTGCCGCCTGCAGTTATTGTTGGTTTCTACCTTAAACCTGTTCACCTGGATTACATTTATTGCTAGGCCACTCTGTTCTTTGTTTAGTGAATTTTCTTTAGCTGCCGAGAGGGAAACACTTATCTGCAGTATAAGATTTTTTTTCTGTGAAATATATTTCTAAAAGACTCTGCTGCAACTCACTGTCTGATACACCAAGCATTTAAAGAGTAGATTGAATTATTTCTAAGGCAATTTCCTTGTTGCATGGAATCCCATTTTCCACCACACCTTTAATATTTCTTTCTTTCTAGTTTATTCTAAAGCCTGAACTCTTCTGAGCTAGGACTGGCAACCTCCAGCTGCCTCAACTGTTTCCCCCCACCTTGTACATAAATTTGATATTCACCTGTCCACGTGCACTGTCCCTCACTTCACAGACTCACTGAACCTCCTTAGTGGGCTTTTGATTTCTTGTAACAGTTTTTCTGGAGTTGTGCAGTAGACGTGGCCGTCACTTCTTAGGTCTCTTGAACAGGTGGTCGGGCCAAGTCCATCAAGCATATCTCAGTTCCCCGAATATTTCAGTGGGACTTTACAAGCTTGAGTAGGCGTCTGGAGCCCCAGTGTGTTTGCAGCCCTGGTCTTTCACACCTAGGTTGGCTGTTGGGGCACAATATTGAGGTTCACCTCCCTTTCATCTGAGAGAGGGACTGACCCTCCTGCTCCTGGCCGTGCAAACACCCTTGTCTCTGGGGCATCACTCCAGAGGTGGCCGTGGCTCTCCTCTAGCCGTTACATGTCTACCAGCTCTCTTCTTTGGGATAGATACACACCATCCACGTCCCAAATGGTCCCACAAGGGGAACTGCGACAGTACTTGGCTCAGCCAAGCCAACTGCTCCTTTTGCTCAAAAGCAACTGCGAGCTACATACATTAAGGCAACCTAAATCCCAGCATGCGTTGCTCAGGCATACGTGGGGTAACTTCTAAAGGCTCTTCATTCAGCCTGTAAGGGTGTTAGGAAACTGTGCAGGAATAGAAACTGCAACACAGCTCACAATAAAGCAGAAGCCTGATTTTCCTAGCATAATGATCACCAACTGGAAAAAAGCCCTGCCATCAGTTCATTGAAGAAATCTGATCAAGCAATATATTTGAAGACATCCTGAACGACTCACAGATGTTGCAAGAGAAAAAAGAAACCAAAACTGTGGAATAAATCATTTGCCCAATTCTGCTGGCAATGTGACACCAGATTACTTGGAAGTCCTGGGATGTTTCCAGACAGGAAAAAACTAGTTCATTTTATTTGAGACTCCAGCCTCAGTTTGAACTGACAGCACTTCACAGGAGAAGCAAAGCATTCAATCGTCCTTCCAGCCACAACTGCTGCGGCTGGCTTCGCAACTTGCTTTTTATTTTGTACATTTCAGTTCTCTTCGGGATGTTAGCAAATTTGCCTGTGTGCTAAAGGGGCGCTTCGAGAAGATGAGCTTTTATCTTATTTGCAGAGGTCAGGGCGATGGATCTGCCCACACGTGACTCGGTGACAGGAGGGTTTTTGTAACAGCTAATAGGGACGGACCCCACGTGTCCCATGGGGTGGTCGGACCTTCTGCCGACAGCGTTTGCGTAGGACCTTGTCCTAAGGTGGTGGAGGTTTGAAGGTAATGGGATGCGTCTGCAGGATGTTTGTTGATAATTCTCTGTTGTTGCAGTTGAGGGTTAATGTAATGTTTGGGGGGGTTCCTAATTTTAGCAAAACAATGGGTTTACTCTAATTGAATTTCCAGGTAACATCTCCTAGGCTGTGTCTAGTAGTGCAATCTGTGCAGCCTCAGCTCACCATTCATTCCAAGTTTGGTCCAGATCAAGCGTGAGCATTGACTGCATTCCTGTTGGATTAACCAGACCATGTGACATTGTATTAACGCTGTCTTTCTGCTGGCTCTGGGACGGGCAATACCAGATCAAGCAGAAAGCCTGCTAAGGCAAACTTCCCCTGCAAAAAATCTCCAAGAAATTTGAACTAGCAGAGTGGTTTGTGCCAACTCAGTGCTTTGCATGAGCTGTTACTACACATTTTGGTATAGAGGCAGGTGATTTACCATGTCTTGGACACTGTTGCAATGAACTAACCTTCTCCTGCCATGTAAAAGACTATTATTACACTCATTTTACAAACTAGGGATGGGTCTTAGAGCAACCTGATGGCTTGATCTCAGCGTATTAGCTCATTTGTGCCAGGAGGCAGGATAAGAAGGGACGGGATGAAGAGACAAGAGAGAGAAAGAGAGCAAGAATACAGGATAATAGAATCACAGAACCATTGAGGTTGGAAGGATCTCTGCAGACCAGCTAGTCCAACTCCCCTGCCTTAAGGAGGGTCAGCTAGGGCTGATCCTGAGATCTGCTGGGCTCAAAGCACAGGAGGAGCTCATATGGACAGAAGATGCTCCAAAAGGCTGTTCTGGTGCCCCTGCTCCATTCCAAAGCCACTTTGACATCCTCTTGCTTTCCAAAGCTCATGGAGGTCAGAGGCACCAGAGGTACTTGCAATTCCCTTGTTTCACAAGGCATTAGGCACTCCTGTGGTTATGATTAAGGTGATCATCTAGACAAGGGATTTTTTAGATAGAATAGCAAAATGTGTGCCAACTATTCCCCACAGCAGCAGCCCTAGGAGGAATCTTATGAATGACGGGCTGAGGGCCAGTCACAAGCAGACCAACAGGATGGCAGCAAGGAAAAGGTAAGCTTTGATAATTCACAACAGAAATGGAATAGACCAAGGTCAATCCAAAATAAGTATCTTGAAGATCACAGCTCATCAAGTGTAATGCATAGGTACACTTATTTAAGCTATTGGCACCTGTCAAAGGTGGAAACACTGTATTTGAGCAAGTTCCTAATCTTCCTTTGGTGCTGATCACTGGCATTAATCACTGTACATTTTCTGTGTATTTTAAAGGAACACCAGGTGAACATGCTCCCAAGAGCAATAATTTCCTTGTTGCTCCTTCCTATTGTACTCAATCAGAAGGCTGAAACTAGGTTGGATTCCGCTCTTCGGATCTGCTAAGTTTGGGAGTGGCAATTTCAGGCTCTTCTCACAGCTGGATAGGGACTGAATTATAAAACTGGCTTGAATTAAAAGGTGAGATACAGAGCCATTCGTGGGTCAAGGCAGGAATTTCCCTTTCCTGACTTGCTAAACCTTGGAGACAGACACTGCCATTCTAGCTGTGTTATTTTATGGCAGATGTCCTCACCATCCCGCATGCAGCAGGGGAACATCCTCAATCTCACCAAAAGATGAAATGCCACTCACTAATTGTGTCTTATTCTTGGTACCACGGCTGTGGTTCTGCTGGCAGGCTGGACTGAACCAGCAGGAGCTCCCCCTCACAGCTGGCCAAAATTTCCAGTTCGTTTGATGTTTCAACATTTTGTTCATGTTCTGAATTGGAACAAAACCAAATGCTCAGATTTCTTCTCTGAACTGGTAACGTCACATATTTTTTGTTTATAACACCAGCAGGATGACTCTGAGACAAAAGCAAAAGGGTCTTGTCCTCATCTCTGTCACATCAGGATGGCTGTACACCTGTTACAGGTGGATGTCAGGATGGACACCTGTTATTTGTTGAAGGTGAACGAAGCTCCCAAATACCATCTCTGAGGTAACACACCTTATCCTTGCCCCAACATGGGTCGGCCCCTGGTATCAGTGGGGTTTGTTGCATGCTGAGTTGACTCTGCCAATGAAAGGCACCATTTTGTACAGTTTTAGTTAAATTGATGCAATTTTTACAGACTCTTAAATGGGTTTCAGCCTTCCTCATGATAATTTGAATATCTGTTACTCATGCCAAAGTGACAGAGCAGGGTTAAAACTGATTATGATGTCCACACAAATGTGCAAACCTCTTTAGTTTCACCTGGTGGAGCCTCTGACTGCACATACCATATCTTACACCAAGACACTGGGAGCTATGCATGTAACTCCAGAGGGTGCCTGCTTGTCCGGAGGTGCTACTGCCTGAAGGAGGACAGTTTAAGTCCCTTTTCAGTCAGAACCAGACTCTATTCAGTAGACCAGGGCTGGAAAATCTGCAAGTTAGGTGAAAGTTTGCGGGTTTGTTCATCTGCAGAATGGACATCTTCAGTCAGCACAGTTCAACATGGCACTTGAATGCACTTTCACTAGAGCTGTTGCAGCAAAACCACCATTAGCAGTAGGTGGAGCATTCTGACTGCAATGGGAAGAACGGAGTCAGAAATTAAACATCTAGGGCGTCTTATGTCAGTATTGTCTGGTATCTCTTGTGCATCCTCCCTCTTTCACCAATTAGACAAAAGACTGTCTCATCCAACTGGCTTTTCAAGCTGGGAAAACGCATTGTATCGTGCTGTCATTGATGTCAAATCCAAGTTCTGGTCTGCTGCCAAAATCTGAGCAGAGAATTTTGCAGCAGATCATTTAAACAGTATTTCAGGAGAGCGGTACTCAATCCCATTCTCTCTTATCTGTGGGAGGCTGATGATGCAAATCCACAAAACTCTGAATCTGTAACTTATTTCACTAGTAATGTTTGGAGTCACATATTGAGGACAGAATCTACACTGTGATACTACTGTATTCATTTAACTATTTTAATGCAGTTAGTGCTTTCAATCTTTCTCCAAGAGCAAATCCCTCTAAACATTTCTTCCACCCTATTTTTCATTTCTCTTCCCTGAGTTCATCAGATCATTCCAGTATGGAGAAGCCTTGTCCTGAACATCTTGTGTTTTGACCTTCACTATAAAAAGCTTGGAAGAGATTCATTTTCCCAGCAAAAAAGCCACAGAGCTGGAACAATTCAGCCGTACAGCAAAATAAAAGCCATCAGGTTTCCCTGGCATGATTTGTTTTTTAGCAGCCCTGCTGTTTATTCCTTATTGATGTTAGATGCTGCATTCTGGTATCTTCCTCTGTCTCCAGCAACCAGTGCTGCAGACAACAACCCCAGGCAGGGTGGTTTTGTGGTGATACCATGCTGGAGAGTATTTCTACCATTGCGTGAAGCTGTGGGACAGACTTAGGATACAGCTTTGTATTGTCTCGCTCTATGCCTCAGCGATCTGCACATCTCAAAAAGAAGAGGGGCTAATTGTGTCCACACTGCCTGGAGACAACCACACACATGCCTATTTTCCAGCAGATTGCCCAGCAAAGGTACCTTAAAAATACTTATTACTTTGGTAGTTATTTATTGTCAAGAGGATATGAAAAAATGGTAATGGCTATATGCAATAAATATTTGTTATATGGTGGGAAAGAAGAAGGTTGATGTATTTTTCCCACATAAAGTCAATGAAGTATTTCCAAGATCATCAGTAACCAAAGATAAAACATTATGCTACATCTGCTGTGCAAGAACATTTTAAGATCAGCAGTCTTGGGTAGCTTGTACCAAAAGCCCTAAGAGAGCTGACCGAGATCTCTGTCTTACAGATGTTCTTTTTTGACTCATCTGGGAGTTCAAGGCAAAAATCTAGAAAACGGTTGTGGTAATTGTATGCCAAGAGGGCAGGGAGGACACCTGAGGAAACTGCAAACCAACATCAGTCCTGGCAAAATAATGGAAAAGGTAGAATTAGCTCCAGCTGCTAATGGACGCAGAGCTAGCAATATGGCAAAAGTCAATCAACAGGTTTTTACAGAAAAATAGACCATTTCAAACAAACCTGATTTCCTCCTTTTCTCACGTTGCAGATGTGATTGCAGCTGACATAATGGAGGGAGTGTCGTGTGCCAGAGTGTCTACACTGCAACCCAGGGGAGCAATGGAGCTAGTGTAGTTAAAGCTAATCTAATTTGAATTAAGCAGATGAAGAATTGGTAGTGAAGCTCAGCTTGGAAGACTTATGAGTATTTTGCCAGGTTTCCAAGCAGATTTCACAGCTTAGTTTCTGTTTTGGTTACACTACTCTCCATTAGGTGAGATCACAGCGCAAATCATACTCACTGCTTGCAGTGCTGCACGGCATTTGGAAAAAACACCACACTCAGGGATATCAGTGTGTATTAAAAGGATCACTAACACCAAGCAATCGTGGAAGATAACAGTAATATAGTGGCTGTGATAGCTTGGAGATGGCAGAAGGGGAAGGTTCGTGGTGTGTGGTTACAGGTAATGACAGCCAAATGTCCAAACAACAGGTTTCTGTTCTGAACATTTACAGTCTTACAGCTTTGATGGCTCAAATATTTGTTTCAGCTTTGGGTTTTCTTTTTCAATGTTATCAGTTCCTTTAATAAAAGATGAGATGCAGTCGGTGCCAGTGAGGAACAACATCTAAGACAAATGTGTCCGGTAGGATTTGTGGTTTCAGTTTATAAAAGATGGTGAAGTGACTTAGCTGTGCTGTTCATGGGGAGATACACTACCTAGCAAGAGCAAGGGGTTACTAACCTGGAAGACAAAGACATGGCTCAAAGCAGTGGCTGGAAGGTGAAACCAGACTTAACTGAAACGAGAAATAAAGCTCAAGTTTCTAACTGTGAGGCACATAAACTACTGGGAAAAGTGGTGGTTCTGTCATCTCCTGATGTCTACAAGCCAGGGTTGCCTCCTTGGAAAATCACCTTTGACAAATGACAAGCTACTGGTGTCGATGCCTATGTACTTGGTCCCAATTTCCTGAAGCACAGTGCAAGTCAGGGCACCCTCCTGCTCCTGAGAACAGGGAACCTGCACATGCAACCTCAGCTGACACGTTCTGACCAAGAGTGCACTGCGTTGCTCTGAGAAGTGCTGCGTACCGTTCCCCCACACCTCAACGTTCCAACAAAAGAGGTTCTACAACTCTTCTAGATATTCTAGTCCAATGCAAAACCATCCCAATATCATCACAGCGTAACTTTTTTTCCTATAAATTTTTCCAAAGCAGACAGGAGAAATGATTGACTGTTCCACTTTTCTAGACTACAGAAACCCAATTCTTTTAACCTGTCTTCAGAGGTTGTGATTTCCAATCTCTCAGCATTTTTACTGTTCTTTTCTGGATCCTCTCCAAGATGTTGACACTCCTCCTCCAACATCTCATGATCACTACTGCTGTCTCATGAAGCGCTCTCAACCTCATGCACAGAGGTGGATTTCACAAGTATACTTTGAATGCCACCATTTGCATTATGAAAGAAATGATGAAAGTCAAACCTGGCTCTTATCCTGGTGAAATCTGTTGGAAATGCCATCCATACAAGAGGCATTGAATAAGATCTTTCCAGCCAGAAGTGCACTAACTTTTTTTGATGATAGCTTTTTATTTGGTCAAAGAAAAAGAGTAACTTTCACAAGCATGAAGATTAATGGTGATGGCAAGCAGAAAACAAGGATCTGTCCACGGAAGTCTGGATGCCTTGTAGGCTTGAGTTTACTCCCTGTCAGGACAACTGGGGGATTTTGGCTGGGAAAGTCAGTGAGCAGAAATGTGGCGGCTGGGTGTGTACTCACACACATGTGCTGGTGCAAATAGGTGTATTGGGAATATATTGTACTATTCTGTGTCTGAAAGACCCAACGGTGGTGTCTGGCAGGGTGCGTGCTGGGCATGTACATGCATCCATGGTGTATGCATGAGCCACATGCATGCCCCTCACCTCTTACATGCAGTGGAGGGGATGCTGTGTGCAGGCAGACCTGGAGAAGACCTGTGGGAGAGCTGGGCAGGGTCTGTGCAGGAGGAACCACTCAGGGCGATGCAGTGGAGGAGAGGCGTTGCTTTTAACAGTCCTGCTCAAACCTTCCTGGCACTAAGAAAAAGCAGATCCTTCCACCCCTCCTGTGGAGCAGAGCTGCAAAGCCAGCCCTTGGCACACCAGTAAGGCACTGGAGAAGCCTTAAGCTCCCTTGAAATACAAAACTTCCATGTGACCCCAGCATTTGAAGCACAGGCCCTTACCTGGGTAATCTAACAGGGACACCAGTGGGGATTTGTCTGGGGATCTTTTGTCTTAACAATAACACTGTCAACATTTTTGCTGGCTGAAAATAGCTTCCCCCGCACCTCAGCTGGGCAATGCTGAGCTTGCATTGGCTGTCAGCCCTGCAGTTGAGGATCCTCTATGAGCTTTCTGGTACATTTTGCGTGAGGGATGGAAGAGATCATCACTTCACAGTGCGTGACAAGACCCACGGCTTTCCAACGCTCAGTGTTTTTATTAGCGGTGCCGGGAATTACCCTCTGGCTGCGCGTGGTCTGGAGTGACAGTGGTAGACACAGCCCACCCATCCACCGCTCTTGGTGAAGCTGGTGAGCACCCATAGCGTGAGTTATCTGCACTACTATGTTACAAATTGCATTTGTAGGGTTTTTACAAACCTCTTGTGCTGAGCACTGATTCCTGCCACCCCCCCAGACTGGATGAAGACAAGATTTCTGAAGGGGTTAAACTAAATCTTTATCAATAGAAATTAAATAGATAGATTAAATTGTAAGGAACTTGGTGATTTGGTGGGTCTGGTACTCTGTATTCCTTCTTGCTTGCAGTATTGCAAATAAGAACAATTCAGCTCCTTGAATTCATGGAAATATGCCAACAAACAGCATAAGAATATCAGAATACATTAAAATCAAAATAAGTAAACATCAGAATGAGTTAAAATCCAAGTGAGTTATTGCTAATGGCTTTCAACCTTCAGTATAGTTTTTCTTTAAAAATAACCATAAATGCAGAAGCTTTACAGGAAACTAAGTGAATATGAAACTAATACCCTGAGACTGGCTTCAAATTTCAGCTCTATCAATCTCTTTTCTCTTTTTGTTTGAAATAAAGGAAAAGGAGTAAGAAACCGTGGAGATATGTGTGATTTTTTTCCCCATGAACATAGAAATACTAAAAGTAGATGCAAGTTGATAGAGTTTTGTTTAATATCAAAGCATCCAGTAAACCAGCTGAGGTATTTCAAAATTTGGGGGTTTCCAATTTTTGTTTCATTTTAGCAGTAAAATGCTTTGAGCTTGAAAATTATTTTTCCTGTGAATGACTCATGACTTGTTATATAAAATCCTCATGGCGTTATCACCCAGTCTTTCAGCTACACTATGTGAAAGCATTTGTTGTCTAAAACACCGACGTGGAAAATCCGGACCCCAGAATAACAGGAACTGGGCTTTGGCTGAATTGTCAGGGAAGCAGCTGCTGCCGTGAGTTTTTGACCCAAAACAACACTTACCAACAAAATTGACTGATCTCATGACTTTTTCACAGTTCAAAATAATGATGGTTTTGTGATAGCTGGTGATCCTGATTGGCCTACTGGTCAGAAAGACCAGAAAGTATGGCCGATGAGATTTAGACTCTTAGATTGTAGCTTTTAATAAGTATTTATAAGTAAATATCGACAATTTGAATGCATAAGCATCTCTCAAATGCAGGTGCAAAGTCATTTATAAATGTAGGTACTTTTGAAATGTTATTTTTGATGCCTGCTAGATATGGAATTATTCCAAGTCATACCATAATACTGCTACAGAGTACACATTTTTTTAGCCATGACAAAATATAGAACTAAACCAGACCAAAAGTAACTAAGATCAAATTGGGCTAAACCATGCCAAGACATTCATGTTTTGATACACACAGATCTGACCCTGTCATTCATCCTCCTGTGCACACCCTTAAAATACAGCGGATGTAGGAAAAGAAGCTGATGCTACTCCTTGTGAAAGAATTAGGACTTTGCAAATAACTGAGGTTTTATTTCAGTTCCAAGTTGAACGATTTTATGTTTTTATTGCACTCTATCTAAAACTAAATCTATCTAAAATATATTTTCTGTGTTCTTTCTCTGTCCTAAACCAACAAAGCTCTCCAAATGCAAAATTACCAAAATGTTTCACCCAAAGCAAGTTTCTAACTTAACCACATGACAACGAAAAGTCAGAAATGCTCTGATTTTACAATACATTTTCACCCATTCTTCTTTTGACAGGCATTCACCACTAGCCTGGAGCGTCCTGAAACTGGATATTTGGATTAACAAAATCCAGATACAATTGTCACCTTAAATTTCAAGAGGGAGTTCTAGGTCCTAGTTTTCTTCTTGTTCCTCCACTACCCACTTCATGCAAGGAAGTGCTGTTTCTGTAGAAACAGTAGCTGAAGTTTATTTTAAAAGTAATTATAAGGACACATATCCTCAAAACTGTCTAGAAAAATATGCCTGCTCACAGCCAGTCCAATTTCTCCAAGGGTTTTAGACTTCAGAATAAATCTAAGAATCACCATCAAAAGCAGCTCAGATATTTTTAAGATCTTGCTTTATCAAAACTGCACTTTTCTTTGAATTCTCCAGCTCTAGGTTTATATTTGGCTTGTCATGCTGGGTAACATCAGTTGCAGTAGTTTATTATTGGATGTAACACAATTTGACTGATGCAATGTGATGTGATAGGTCACAGTCTGATGTTTCATCTCAGTTATTAAAAATGGTTTGTAAAGCTGCAGCAAAGGAAAGCCCAGTTTGAAAATGAGGAATGATGTCTGGAATTAGCCTGTTCTGTTTTTATTTTTAAAACCCATAGCATAATACAGATTCAAGTCAGGTTTTGCCTTCCGTTAAACACCGCGAGCCCAGCAGAAGGACATGACTTGTTTCAACCCGCTCAGTGGCTGAAGACACTAAATCGGGGTAATAACATGTCCAAGATTCAGAACGTTTCTAGCTCCTTTCTGAACATGGCTGCTCAGTTATATCTCTTGGCACCAGTACTGGGCATTTCACAAAATAATCTTTCCCTGCATTATTCCATTCCTCCACATCCCCTTATCTAGGGACATGGGTGGCGAGTGTGAAGGAGGTCCACAAGCACTTCTGCTCCTCTCCTTCTGGGCCGGGGCCGGTTGCCAGCCCTGCTGTGGGCAGCGAGGGGTTGATGAGGGGCCCGGGTGAGTTATTTTCTCCGCTCCCCCTACACTCAGCGCTTGCTCCTTGCAGCAACCCAGATCCCTTCCCCTGGAGGCGTTCTCAGCCCCCAACTCATCACATATGCACAGAGGGGCATCCTTGGTGGTGAGAGATTTTGCCACTTGCCAGCAAAGCAAAAGCCACAGAAAAAAAAAAAAAGCAAAAAAAAGGAAGAGGGCAGTTTTTATTCAAGACAATATTCCTTTATTTGACTGCACCTCCCCACCCTCCTTTTTTTTTTTTTTTTTTTTTTTCAAATGTAATTTCCAGCTTTAAGCTGATATCTCTTTGGATTTACCATAGCATAAAGAAGGCTGTACCTTTTGCTTTTGCATAGGTTTCCCAGGACCAAGTCACAAGGGAACCAGGATTCCTACATAATTAAGAAGAGTGGCGCTTTCCTCCTCAGATAAAGGAACTCCAGGTTTCCTTTCTTATGCAGGTGATGTTCCCTTCTCAGTCCTGCTCCTCTGGCTTTGTTTAAATATTTTCTTACAGCAGCACTGTAGGTGTGCTTTTTCTTTTGCTATCTTTTTAACTGCCTGTGTTGGTTTAATTGGGGGTTGGTTACCACTGGTTGGGACACACAGTAATTTGGGTTCTTCTTGAGCTGGGGAAAAAAAAAGTACATATATATATATATATACACACACACGTACCTAGCCAATTCCAATTCTTGCTGGCACTGTACTACCTTAATAAAGGTCCAAGTTTTAAAAGTGAGTTAAACTTCTCTGCCTCA
Source organism: Burhinus oedicnemus (assembly GCA_008921705.1). NCBI lineage: Eukaryota > Metazoa > Chordata > Aves > Charadriiformes > Burhinidae > Burhinus > Burhinus oedicnemus. The sequence goes on along the minus strand of VFFE01007593.1, from coordinate 41,012 downwards.
GACATATTAAAAGTAAAATCAAATGAGTGGAATGGTCGAAACAAGAAAGGGGATATTTGGGAGATGGAAACCTTATTCAAGGAGAATGGGAAATTTCAGCATGGGTACCTGGGTCCACAGGTCAGTGTTGTAATAAGGCCATCGGCAGCAGTGCTCACGATTGCTCACAAGTGCTTACCTGCTCAACAGCAAATGCCTTGTTTGCCTGGTGAGTATCATCTATAATTTTTTGTGCGATTTCTCTGGTTTTGGTCAACTTTTCTGATTTTTAAGTGAAGGAATATTTCAAAGTATTGTTCGCACACAGTTCTTAGAATGAAATTAGAGATTCACTTTGAGAGCATGTCCAAATGGACCCAACAATTTTCTATAAATGCTTTTTGACTGATTTTTTGGAACAAGTGAAAGAAAATAAAAATCCAAAGGACAGCCTAAAACCGCTGCCCAGATTGTCTGCGTGTCATCCCCGCGGCTGCATTCAGCTCTGCTCAGAGCCGGGCTTTCAAATACACCTAATGTAGAAGTACAAGCCCCAGCTTTTCAAAAGCATTTAGAAAGCTCATTCCCTTCCATATCTGTGGAATTTAGATGTTTAAACATCTTTGAGGATCACCCTTAGGCATCTCTGAATAGCAGAACTCCGTCTCAAAACAGGTATTACAGAAAGAGAAGGGCTCTCTTGTGAAGACAGACTTCAAAGATGGGGAGTATTAAGTTTTGAATGACACAAAAAAAGTGGGGACTAGGTAAGGCAATGGGAAATAATGAATGGACTAGAGGAAAGAAGTAATTTTCTGATTCATTATTTTCGTATTTGGAACACCAAAGAATATTCTATGAAGTTGAATGACATGAAATTTTAAAATACTGAAAGAAAATGCAATAAATGATCACTCTGAGGGACTCAATGTCACAGTTTAGCCTTGAGGCCAGAATTTTAGCAGAGTCTACAGTGCAAGAAGTAGAAAAAACTTCTTTTTTCTTTTTGTCTTTTTCCCCAAGGAAGTAGAAAAACCCCAGGAGATTATCAAAAATGAGGAAGTGAAAAAATTCTTCATTTTACCTGGAAAATACCTAAAATTTTCTGTTGAAATGCAGTGAACTTGGCCAGCTCAGGAGCAGAAACGCTCACAGAACATCTAGATTGCTACTGACATTTCCAAGTGCAAAGTGGGAACTTCAGTGCAGGAACCCATCCTCCCTCCATCACCCCTGCACACTCCAAAGAGCATGAGGGAAATCATAGAATCACAGAATGGTTTAGGTTGGAAGGGACCTTAAAGATCATCTAGTTCCAACCCCCTCCTACTACAGCAGATGGCTCAAAGCCTCATCCAACCTGGCGTTGAACACCTCCAGGGACACTTGAACAAAGCCCAGTGAAGCCCCGTGGGGCTGACCTGCCCTTCCCATAGGCGCCTCCATGAGCTCTGTGCATATTCTGTGCCCAAAAGTGTCTCTTTTCTTGCTGGAAGCAGCCACAGCTGGCAGTGCTGGAAGCAAATGTAGGCAGAGAGCAAGAGGGAGTTCTCTGTCAGGATATTGCTAACCTAAGACACTTACACATTTGTCATCCATTGTATTTTAAAAGAAAAAAAAAAGGAGCAACAATTTTCTTTCCTGACTGTGAACAGACAGATGCAGTTCCCCCTTCATGGCAGGATGTTGGAAGATGACCCACCATTTAGAAAGAAGCAGGAACAAAGCACATGAGCCAGCATATTCAGCAACTTTCCAAAAAGAGTTCATTTATCCTGAAATCTGTGTAGCTGCCATTTTAGTTTTGCCCTACCCAGGAGCCCAGCTCAACACACACGCCACCTGGCCCAGAATTTCATTTTTCCCCTCTGACCTTAGGGACAGCCCTGCAAACTGCTCTGTCCCTGTCTGCTCTTCAGAAATTCAGGAGCCAGCACCTCATTTCCCTACAGCCATTGTCCTTCAGTGCCAGGGTGAGGAGCCCTCGGTTGCACCGCATCTACCCAAAATGCTCAGCTGTGCTACCAGCTTAGGGCACTTCCAAGAGCTGTCCCCAGCCCCTGCATCCCAACCTAGCCCTATTTTAAAGGTACGTGTGCATTTTCCAGCCATACCGGAGCCTCTGCAGTGGGTGGACAGTCAGGAATTACTCCTGGGCATTGCTGCTTGAGCTTCTTCATGCTATAACTAGAGCATCTGGCTACAACAGGGGTTTTGTAAAGAGTGAACACCAAGGGCATCCATCAGCTGGTGGATATATCTCTGCTGATGTTGATAGGCCGTAGATTCATCTCCCCTAATATTAACATCTAAGATACCCATCTCCAGCTCAAGTCCACAGAGAGATAAAAGCTGCACGGAGAAGGTTCAGCTGCCACCTCCAGACAAGATGGATTCCTCTTTCAGGGTGCCCAAGTCTCTCTGCTGACTATGGAGGCAGCCCATGTAGATGTCTGAAGCAAGAGGAGATGTATCCCACCATGACACTATGCATACCCTGCCAAGGGGTCTTGAGTACTGTGTGCTTTGCATGGCTGAACACATTTCTGTAAATAACAGCAAAAGAAATAATCCTGTAGCTCAGGTGAGACTCAAGCTCACCAAGTTTCAGCAAGGTGCATCCAGCTCCCTCGAGAACCACAGAAGAGCAAATTGACAGAGGTATTTTCAGAGGCAGTTTCGTGATAGCAGAACGGGGTTTCATATGGCATGTCCCAATATACTGGACTTCGGAAATAATTGGCTTTTACATTGCAATCAGGAAATCATGTCATTTAGACATATCCTAAAAACGTGTAGAAGAAATGCTAGCGTCCCACATTCAGCTGCTACAGTATGTTAGTACGTTTGCTACACACATTTTTCACAAGTAATAATGAGTGACAAAAATAACTGACCTACTTATAACTCCACAAATACCTGTACCTCACATTTGGAGGCAGTGAAATCAGCATGGAAACATTTAGAACAAGTCTATTCTTGAATACCCTTTTTAAACTCTCTTTAAATTATTCCAATTTGGACAGTTTTTAATGTAATTTTTTTGTACACCTTGCAACTCCCTGGAGCTGTTTCTGTAGTTGCAGGCATGTCTGTACCAAGTACAAAACCCTGACAATCATTAATATTAAAAGGTTTGGGCTCCCCCAGTAGAGGACATCATCATGCCTTGCTTGATGGAGGCCGTGGGCCTGTGCCGTGACTCAAACTGAGCCTACCCATTTTGTTAAAGGCAGATCTTTTCCCCCCAGGTTCTCCCAATGATGGGAAAGCGGCCTCTGAATCCCTCCGGTGCTGAGCTGCTGCTCCATTTTGAGGACTTTCAGGGTCTGAGATCTTGCTGGCCTTCTCCATCACATTGCCTTTTGTTCCACAGATGGTGGGCGGTAGGTGCAAGACCTGCGTGAAACTAAAGATCAGGTGATGTCCTCTCACATGGGCACAACCCCAACAGGTCAGGAACCACTCCCAGTTTGGTCAGCATGAGACCCCTCAAGCGGAGCAAGGACCAAACCTGTGATGCCCAACAAGTTGTACAATACACAGAGAACTCCACAGCGGCTGCCCCACTGCAGGATCCTTTTAAACTTCCCCATGTTTCTCTTGATCTCATCACTATTTTCCATCAGAAAAGCAAATGTAGATTTTTATTGTTTTTTGTTTTGTTTTGTTTAGGACAGCTTTTCTTCCTCCCTGGTTCTTGTGTCGATACCATGACACAGAGCATCTATTGCCAAAGATTTTTCAGGCCTTTTAACAGAATTATCCCAAGCCTGCAGATTGCTACAGACAGAGCTGAAATGCTTTAACTTTGTTATTGTTTTCTCGCACAGATGAGTCCCAGCTCCCACATTAATTATCATCATCAGGTCCTTCCAGTCTCCATCCTACTTAAAATTCCTACACAGCTGCAAAGCAACTGTAATAAAATGCATCTGGACAAGTGGTAGTTATAAAACTGATCTCCCTCAAAAACCCCTGATGTTTGCTACTCCCAAACCTGCCTGGTAGCACCAACCAGTCAGTCCACCGACCACTGCAGAAATGGTTCCCCACAGGTCTGAATCTCTGTGGAACGGCAAAAAAATCTCGGTCTTGCATCTCAGTCCATCCCATATGGCATGATTTGATCCACTTGGAAATAATTATTCCTTCAGGACAGATCTGACCAAAGCAAAGTCCCTGTGGATGTTTCTATAATCAGTGTGTAGGAACTGACTTGTTGCATTTTTCCATACCTGTCCCTAGGGATCAGGTCTTCCTCAGAGAGCTTTTGGGGACACACATAGTCCACCAGACCCAAATACACTAATCAAAATCTTAGTAAGAATGGACAAACCCAATCCTCTGATATGATAAAATACTGATACCACTAAAATCATAAATAGGTATATCAGCGCTTCCAATACTATTCAAGGATGTTTGGAAGAGGAAAAAATACCACCAATACCGGTACTGAAGGAAAATACTTGAATGAGAGTGTTCTTTTTCTGTTTTGATCAAATTAAACATTGCATGGAAGGGTCATTTACAGCAATTTGGTTTGGTTCTTCCAAAAAATAAGTTACCCAGCTCTGACTTCCCATTCTTTGTCTAAAGTCTGCTGAAGTTTGAGGGTTCATTCTTCCGACAAAAACAAGAATTGCCTCTGTATATATGCTCCTTCCTCAATTTTTTTTGACAAAACCTGTTCTCTGACAATCTTTGTTTGAAACAACAGGACGTTGATTCTTGGGCTGTAATCAGATTTTAAAGGACTATTGAATATGTCTAGCACTGAAGGCAGACCCTTCAAAACTCATGTATTATGTTTCAAAAATTTAAGAGCAAGATTTTTTAATGCGATTGTGGACAGCTCTGCTTTTGAGACCCTGTTTTCACAAGAGCTCAGCACTTGCAACTCCAGGTGAAATAAATGTCAGGTCCTGTGTTGGAAGGACGTTATTGATGTGTGAACTGAATTTAAAATCATTGTTTAAATGCTGAAAGGCAGACATCTTTTTAGATGCTGCATTTTTAAATCACCGCCTGGCAGTTTCCAAATAAAAGTTATATTGGAGTCTGTGCTGTTAATATTCCTTCTGATATCATCTTAGCTTTGGCATTTGAGCCTGGAAATGTGCTTCTCAGCCATTCTGGCTGGACACGCTGCCTATCCAGTCAACCTTCTCCAGGAAATACTTCACCCCAGCACCTCACAGAAGCTCGTTTCGAGTGCTGATGGAAATGCACATTCACATGGAGGTTTTGGGAAATGCTAAGGGGTGAGTTAGCATGAACTAACTCGCTAAAATATTTTTTTGTAATTACTTAACCATTTTTTGTTAACAGATTGTTCAGGAATAGATAAAAGAATTATGCAGAAGTGAGAAGCATCTACTTACTTAGAAACAATTAACAAATTCATTCAATGATATGGGACACAGAGCTCTGTCTTTTCTATTTTGGGTGAACATAGCTTGGATATTTTGCATTATGAGGGGCCTTTTAGGACAGATACCTTGCAGAAAGTATACAAAAAGATCTTAATAATCTAAAAACATTCAAGCCTCATTCTTCCTAGCATCCTACATCTCTCAGGTAGACCTGGCCTGGGATGGGAAGGAGGCTGTGCACCGAGTGGGCTGGGAGCACCCTCCAGGACTGTTTTTCGGTGGGACTCAGGACCGCCCATGGCAGCACTGTAGCTTGATTCACAGATCCCGCCCTTCTCTTCCTGGCTTATCAATTCCACTTTCATACACAAAATTGCTCAGCAAACACTAGCGTAAAAAATCCAAGACGCCATCACCATCAAGCATTTCAAACCCAATGCTCAAAGCAGGAAGACTTGCAAACAGCTAATACAAGTAGGAAAAATGAATAATATATGAAAGAAAAAGCAAAAACCAAGAAACAGTCAGAAGCCTGAGCTGCTAATTGCTGTACATTCCCCATAACAAAGTGACAGACAAGGAAAGGCTGGGCTGCTGGGATGGATGTGACAGGCAGCACGTGACAGCAGCACCGTGTTTCCCCCCCCTGCACCTTGCCCACATGGGGCATGCACGGTGACAGCGACAGTGTCCCATGCCGGAGGCGGTAAAGTATGTGAACGGGTGGATTCACATGAGCATGTACACTTTGATGACATTGAGGGGCAGGTGCCACAACTGGAAAATTCATTCCCCACAGCACTTCTGAAATGTGAGACTTGGTCTCCATGCTTCTCCTCCTTGCCCCATCTCACTGCAGTCCTCTACTCTTCCTCGTCATTCTCAGCTTTGCTGCACTGGAGGCTGGGAGAAATGCAATTGCCCAAATAATTTTCCTGCACATGCTGCTGGGTGAGGTTCCCCCTCCGTCCCAAAATGAGAATAAATCAGACCTGGGCCAACAGCCCGTTTGCTCCCACAAGTCAACACAGTCCCACAGCCATCTCGTAGCTCTCCTGCCACCCCACAAGCCCACTCCGCAGCCTTGAGGGGACAGCTTTGCTGCTATGTCTCAGTGGATGCAGGCAGGAAAAAGCCTGGTCTTTGCAGGACTCTCGATGCTCAAGACCAGACACCTGACAGAGAGTGGAATTCACAGAGCAGTTTCTGGGGATTTGGCACCTTTTCTGCTTCAAATCCATCTCCCTTCCCATCCCCCTCTGTGGCACACTCACCCCCGGCTCCTTCCCCACCATCACACCCGCAGCCTTCCCCTCCTGTCTGATTCTTTCAATAGCTCTCCGCACCCTCGGCAGCACATTTGTTAGTTGACAGCTTTTATTTTATATTTCATTTGCCATTTGTCAGCCTGGTAACACAGATTCAAGTTCCTTTTTGATGTTTTCATGTTATCTACAAACGCTTTAAAGTCGCAGCTCTTGCTGGTCTCCAGAGCTCCCATCAGCACAGGCACCTCCCTCTAGTGGTCCAAAGGCAACCAGAGTTTTTCAAAAAGTGAAGCATTTTCCAGGTGTTGTGGGTCCGTCCACCTTCCACAGGCAGCAGCGTGTGGGGATGATGGGTGGGCAGCATTGCCCGTGAAAATACGCACAACAGCATCCTTTGGGTACCACCCCAACCCATCCAGCTGCTGAGCCCTTTGTGGGGAGACTGTCACACTGTTTGCCTCAAATACTGTTTCTTTTCTCAGGAAATATGGAAATAAAAGCTGGATTCGGTCCCTGTTTCGTGGTTCTGAGACCGCAAGGCTCAGTAAACATGGAATAATAATCTAATTCTGGTTTGCACTCTGTGGTTGTAGAAATGACTTGACTGTAAAGCTAAAGTGTGATTCAAAATACTGTTAAGCTGGGAAAACTGAAATTGTCTATTAAAATTACACAGTCATGGTCACTGTACCTGAACTTTATCTTCCCCTGGTACTGCTGCTAATAAATGTCATATTTAGAGACATGATACCAGCAGAGGCCAGTGGCTGACTCCTGCCCAGCTGCGTGCGCTGCCCTTCCTGTACTAACATGCTGTATATTCTCCTGGAGACTATGTCCAACACAAGACAATGTGGGCGAATGAATTAACTGCAGGCATGTTTAGTTTAAGCACTGTACTGGAAAATCACTGCACATTTCAGAGTCTAAAATGACTGTTTATAATTTTTCAAAGCTATCAATGAATTTATTTTTCTTCGCAGGTAAACTCATCTGTAACCATCTATCTCATTGCAAAGCTGCAACAGGGAGACAGGTCATTTGAGTAAATTTGAACATGCTTTTTAGTAGTTTTCTGGTATGAACATTGGATAGCAATTGTAGATCTTCTTGTAGACCTCCTTAAACCTGTCTTCCTACATAGCTAGAGTCAACATAAAATCCATTCAATCCATTCTGTAAAGAGAATTACAGATCTCAGTCTGAGAGCTGAAAAGTCTGGTAGCAAGAATATAGCAGTGAGCATCATTTTATAGGCTATAGACTGGGGGATAAATGGCCCTATTAATAGAAGGAGCCAGGTATTCCTGGATGGAACAGTGACCACTTTCTTCATCAATTAGTCATGGAAACAATAAGAGGTGGCTGCTATTTTAGACGTGGTTTTGGCAAGGGATGAAGAATCTATAGAGGAACTGGTGGTAGAAAATAACCTTGGATTGCGTGATCAGGAGTTTATTCAGTTTGAATTAAAGGGAAGGAAAAAAAAACCCAACTAAGCCTGTAAGTGGGGTTTTGGTTTCTAAAAGGGCAAGTTAAGAGAAAATAAGAAAACTATTTAGGGAAGTCAACTGGACACAGAGTCTCAGGGAATTAAATGTGGAGGAGGTGTGGGATTTCTTTAAGTCACAGGTCCAAAAACATGGAATTTGCAACTCAGTGGACGGGGGAGGAAATGGTAGGGAAGTCTCCCTGTTGACTCCACAAATAACAACCTCGGGAAGGATATGAGCCGTGAGTGGTGAGGTCTGAGGATGGGAGCAAAGGGCTGAGCAGCAAAGGTGGCTCCATGGGAGAGGTGAGGAGAGCAGATAGCAGAGGAGGATTACACCACGCCATGGTGTTATGGGATCCTAATAGAAAAGGTGGTGTTAGGTTTATGAATAACAGAAGGATGAGGAAAGATGTGGGGCTACCAGACAGTAAGGTTGGAACAAGGCTTAAAATAATCAGGTGTAACAGCTCCACACTAACAGATGAACTTTTGATTAGAAAAGGCTGATGAATGAGAGTTTTGAACTGGACATTCCCATGCCTGAGGCGAAAGCCTGAATCAGAGCACTTAATACACTGAATTTCTGTGCTGAACTGAACAAGGTAGTATGGAAACTGCAGGAACAGCGCCGTTTGACCCCCATGGTACATGGGAGTTTAAAACAAATTTCAAAAGAAAGATGAGAGATGTGAAGGTAGAGTCTAGGAGGAAAAGGGACACCTATTAATCCAAGACAGGTCAAGACAGACTAAGCCAGTACCCTCTTTCAATTAGGTACCAGATACTTTAGGCAAAGGAAATGCAGATCTCATCTGCATGGGCTTCAGTAAAGTATCTGATACAGTGCCTCCTGGGAAATTATTATTTAAGCTGGAAAAGATGAGGATTAGTGCAAGAATTGCAAGGAGCTAAAGACTTACTTAGCTAGAAAAAACACACACGCATTGTGCTGAAAGGGGAGCTGTCAGGCTTGGGGAGGGGAGCAGTGAGGTTTCAGGACTCAACCTCGGAGCAGATCAAACTGATCTGCTCAATGACCTTGGCAGAGGAAGTGGGAATGAGGTCATGAAATTACTGCTGACACAGAACTGGAAGGCGAGGGTGGTTCAGTGGAGGATCTGAAGAATTTGGTGACTTTGAGGACTGGAGAAATAGAAATGTAATGAAATTCCCAAGTAAGGCTTTAGGTCATGCATTTGTGGGCTCAGTACTAGAATTTTGCTATAGTACAGGGCTTCCAGCTGGAAGCAAGAGAGGTAGAGAAATACTCAAATACAGTCATTGTATTGCCACTGTCGTGATGTAACTGAAAACTCTGAGAGGTATGAGGCAATAACAGATAAAGCGTTTCCACAGGAGGTTTCGCATGTTCTGATTGCTGCACAAACTGTTGATCAAACCTCATCTGAAACACCGTGTACAGCTGTGGTTCAAAAAGGTGAGTAGAAATTGGAGTAAGTGCAACAAAGGGGCATGAAGAGTCTGTTCTCCAGGAGAAGATGAAAAGCTTGGCTTGTGAAGCCAGGCTGGAAGAGGAGTGATTGATCTTCATAAATTAAACAGCAGAGTAAACTTTAGGGAAGGAAAGGATCTCTAAAGAGCAATGATAGCACAAGAACAGAGCTGTACAGACAACCACGAACAGATTTGGCTAGGAGTTAGAAGAAGGTCCTGAACAGCTGGTGTGAAGTCATGTAAGTCTGCCAACAGGAGCCAAGGTGACAGGACACACCATTGTTTTCAAACACATCTGTTAAAGGGATAAAGGTGATGGCTAGTGACAGCGCAGGTGGGACAAAGCGAGCTGTACCTTCTTATTCTAAAAAACACTGTGAAAAGTATACGCCCACACTTCAAAAAAGCCAATCAAAGTGTTGTTTTAACTCAAATATCTGACTTTTACACAAGAGATAACCAATTTTAAATGGATGGTTTTTGATGAATATCAAGAAATATTTTTTTTTCTTCTCCTTGAGGAGGCCACAATCCAAACAGTCTCTGTGCACTGGGACTTAGAGAACAGCTGTAGCTGACTCCAAATGAAAGATCGTTTTACTGGGTCTTGCAGACTTTTATCTGATCTTCTGCTTCGATTGTTACATTAACATTATTACTATATCATAAAAGATGCAAAATGGCCTGTGCAGGCATGCCCCTGTAGGTGCAGTGTGGTGCCTGGCCCCTGGAGCCCAGCAATTTGCCTCAGGTCTGTTGGCCAGCTATGGGCCAAGCACCACCTGCCACAGTAGCCCTCTGCGCCTGTGCCATGTCCACCTGACCCAGCACCACCAGCCGTTATCAGCCCAGGACTGGGAGGCACGAGCATATCCAAAATGACAGTCTGGAAAGGATTTTCCCTTGTGCCACTGCCGAGAGCTGAGCCGGAATGAGTCTGAACCCAAGGTTGGTGCTCTTGATGAATTCACCCCATGGAAATCCCTCGCTGTGCAGCGAATCACTGCACACACCGAGGCCAGCCCCAGCACAGGGAGCCCACCCCAAATCTGGGTGACCACACAGAAGTCCAGATGCTTGGTGGCAGCTTCTCTAAAGGATGTCTTTAATAAGAAGAGAGGTTTCTCCATCCCTGCAGGGATGTATGTTCAGTGCCAGCACCACACTTTCTCCTGCAGGTCACATCCTTTTCCCCTTAATTTCTCTAAAACATTCACTGGGATTGGTGTTGGCTTTACCACACGAACATATACCCTGTCCACAAACACACACTTGATCAGCCACTTCTCTTCTGTTCCCAAGAAAATCAGCTGCCCTTTGTGTAAGGAACTTGCTATTTCTGTATCCAGATCCATGTCTCTTAAGAGAATCAGCCATTAACTACTATCACATACACTGCAAATGCTCCTTGCTCTAATTAAGCAATAATTAATGGCTCCAAAGTACTAGGTGGATTCCCAAGTTCTCTGCACTATACAGTAAGTATCAAGTCTGTTTTCTGCTTTTTGATTTCAATTAAAAAAGCTAATATTTCCTTTTAGTGTCCTTGTGTCTACGGTTGTAGTACTTACCAGACATTACTATTACAGCAGTGTCTCACTTGTTCCACACTGAAATAATACTTTTTTCAAAAAAAGCTTTCCTTAATTTATTTTCTCGTCTTTTGTCACTGTTATGAGCTCCATGCCTACACTTGTGTAAGAAAACTATTTTCAGAGGTATTGCAACCACAGGTGACATCCCTATCTGAAGCCCACTGCAAACAGAATCACAGAATCACAGAGTGGCGGGGGTTGGCAGGGACCTCTGGAAATCACTTAGTCCAACCCCCTGCCAAAGCAGGGTCACCCAGAGCAGGTTGCACAGGATGGCGTCCAGGCGGGTTTGGAATGTCTCCAGAGAAGGAGACTCCACCACCTCTCTGGGCAGCCTGTGCCAGTGCTCTGCCACCCTCAAAGTAAAGAAGTTTTTCCTCATGTTCAGACGGAATTTCCTGTGTTCCAGTTTGTGCCTGTTGCCCCTTGTGCTGTCGCTGGGCACCACTGAACAGAGTCTGGCCCCATCCTCTTGCCACCTGCCCTTTAGGTACTTAAAAGGATCTAAAACACCTTGCTCCATCATGCTGGGCTCCTTGCTCAGTCCACTAGGTCCTCTCCTCATTTCTTGCAGCAACGTCAGAATTAAGTTGGTTTCTGTGTTGCATAGAAAATATTCTTTTTAATCTACACTTTGTGTTTTCTTAATGATTCCTAAAAATACAAGGCTTCCTACTGAGGGAACTCAGCTCATTATTTCTGGGTGCCTTTAGTGTACAGGCTGTATTTGGTTGCACTCCTAACACTTTGGTTTTGGCAGGGACAATGTGTGAAGCCTTTAAATGAGTATTCTTTCCTTGGTCAATTTTTTACATCTGTTTTGGACAAGACAGGAGGAAGGGGAAGTCCAACCACCTGACAACACCTTTAATGCTGCACTGACAAGTCTTCCACAGGATTGAAAAACCAAGATGTTTTCCAGCCTTGGGGCATGTGGAAGACCTCCCATTGGTCTCCCTGCCCCTCTTCTCCATCCAGCCCAGGATCTCCAGTGCCATAAACACTGATGCAGCAACACTCACTGTCAGTAGTAAAGACTATTCCACACCCCCCTGAGCAAACCTTTATGAATAAGGTTCTCCAGGTCGCCCCTGCAGAGCTTAGGGCAGCCCCAGATCTGCTGAAAAAACCACCCATCAGGACTAATCCAAAGGCACCAGCGAGACACCCCTGGGCAGAAACTAGAGTTCCCTGGAGAGATACAGACTCCAGGCTGGTTTTTCTTGGCCTCTGTGAATGGCCATTACGAACCGCAAACCACCAAGGGACAATGCGGCTGCAGTTCAGCAAAGTCTCCAGGTGACATCCCCCTCCCTGCAGAGCAGGGTCTGAAGCTACTATTGCCTTCACGATCTGCAGCACTTGGCATGGATATTTCCAACCAGTCACTCAGCTCCTTGGGTTGGCAGAGCACTTGGGTTTCACTGTAGCCCCATTATTCTTTGTGTCTCGGGTGCATCTACCTCTAGGTGATTCGAGGCAGGTCTATTTCTGGAGACTTTTGCTTAATTCGATTGGAAAATGTCCATTCATGCGGGTTGGTGGGAACCCTGAAATGGGTTGATACAGTTCATATGTTTCTGCTGAGCTGGTAAGCACTAATATGTTATTTTAGAAAATAGTAGTTATTAGCTTTTACCATGGAAAACTTGCATTTGTGAGACTCTATTTTTACCACTTCGTGTTACCACTATTTCTACCACTAATTTATTGGCTAGGCTAGGAAGAATGTTGTTCCCTGAATTGTAACTGTTGTGATGCCAACAGTGAGTTCATCGTGGCTCTGGCAGTCTCTTAACTTGGAGTTACTGTGTCCCATTTTAACTGGATATTGTCTACAGAACAGCACAGGCAGCTGAGCTGAGTAAACAGTGAAGGTGACTGGCTGGTCAATGGTTCTCAATGAAAACAAAAGGGCTCAGTTTGCTTATGGTTTTCATTTGGGAAATGGTGAGAGTTCACCATATTCGCTAAAACCATCCCAGCAATGGCTGAGGCTTTCATGGAAATGATGGTGAATTCCAAAAATGCCCCAAAATTTTGGCTCAAAAGGTTATTCTGACTTAAATGTTCCTTATTTACTATTTTCTACTCTGTCACTTGAGAACATTTCATTGACTGATGTCAGCAAGCAGCCCGTGTGCTGCTGGTATTCCAACCTCTCCAGCTCAGTCCCTGCTCATGGGTGCTCCCCAGACTGGAAGTCCTCCAAGCAAACTGGTAACTGCTAGCAGATATCAGGCAGAGTGAGGGTCTTTTTGAAAAGTGCACAATAGAAAACTGGAAACAAATCTTCACTGAAGCTAAAACTTGACCTGCTTGTTTGCAAAGAAGTCGTAGATGTTATTCATGATGGGGTAGGGTTTTGGTCACCTGACTTCTGCCTTCTCAACATTTGGTCTCTGGTGATCTGTGTAGGCTCCTTGTGTAGGAGACAGATGTACCTGCAGAGAACTGTTAGTCCATCCTGACACAGAGTCAGATGGTCTGAATGACCAGCAGAAGGAGCTCCTCTCCCACGGCTGATTGTAAGTGTCTCTGGGCAGCCACCAGGCTGTCAGGCAGCCAAATACAGACGGTGCGAATTGTGCCCTTAGCATCATCACTACGTAGTGCTCGTACGTTCTGCTTTCCACAGGAAAGGACTTAGGTATGATGTGGACACAGCCCATGCTTGCTGGACCCGAGTCTGCATGTGCAGGTGAATCACAGCTCATCACCCTCTGAGCTGGTCTTGCACATCTGTATTACCCTCCATAGGATGCCCATGGCTCAGGCTGTGTGTGCCTGTGTGACAGGAGAACCCAAGCCGCAGACTCCAGCAGCTCCACAGCCACAGGACTGCGTTGCTGACACCAGGGGACAGATGGAGAGGGCTGGGCTGGGCACAGCTTGTTCAACCCACACACACTGCAAGGGGGGAACTCCAGCATGCTCAAAGGCCAGCACGGGAGCTCAGTGATACAAGGTGAGTTTGGATGCCTACATGGGCTGGGGGCTGCAGTCAATGTGCAGAGTGTGTCCCCAGGGAAGCCTGGCGAGCCAACCTGCCTCCTCTTCCCAAGGTTTCCAGTGGAGATCAGCACGGATCTGATGCACAAGGTGGGAAAGAAGCTGTTTCTCTCGCATTTTGATGTCCCCCCAGGGGTCGTGAGCCTTTGCACAGGGTCAGAGAGGGAGGTCAGTGTTGGGAGGAGTCGTGCCCGTTGCCACTTTCCTGCTCTGCTGTTCTCAAGGCTTTGTACTGCATTCCCAAAAGGAGTGACACTGCTTCATGTGCAGCGTGAGCTACTCCTGGCTCCCATGCCTGTTGCCTCCTTCTTCTGGGCTGCATCAAAAGAAGCGTGGCCAGCAGGTCAAGCGACGTGGTTCTGCCCCTCCACTCCGCTCTGCTGAGATCCTACCTGGAATACCATCTCCAGCTCTGCAGCCCCCAACATAAGAAGGACGTGGACCTGTTGGAGCGGGGCCAGAGGAGGCCACAAAGATGATCAGAGGGTTAGAGCACCTCTGCTATGAGGACAGGCTGGGAGAGTTGGGATCGTTCAGCCTGGAGAAGAGAAGGCTCCGGGAAGACCTTATAGCAGCTTTCCAGTGTCTGAAGGGTACCTACAGGAAAGCTGAAAAGGGACTTTTTACAAGGGCATGGAGTGATAGGACGAGGGGTAATGGCTTCAAACTAGAAGAGGGGAGATTTAGATTAGATCTCAGGAAGAAATTCTTTACTCTGAGGGTGGTGAGACACTGGCCCAGGTTGCCCACGGAAGTTGTGGCTGCCCTATCCCTGGAGGTGTTCAAGGCCAGGCTGGACGGGGCTTTGAGCATCCTGGTGTAGTGGGAGGTGTCCCTGCCCATGGCAGGGGGGTTGGAACTAGATGATCTTTAAGGTCCCTTTTGTGATTCTGGCTTCACAGCACACACTTGATACACTGAGAGCCTAAATGGGGAACAACCACCAACAGTTGTGCTCAGCACAGCGCTGCACTGCGCCTTTTGTCTTCAGGTTGCTCTTCTGTAGAGCATTAGATCAAATTCTCATGGACAATTAGAACTGGGAGAATATTAACAAAGGAGAAAATTATGCACTGAACATTTTGCTTGCAAAATTCACTGAATAAATTATTCAGATTTAATGTGGAAGAATAATGGAGGAAATAATTGAATAATGAAATATCATAAAATTAATGGACTATTCTATTAATAATTTTACATCTTGGTCTAATACAATAGAACGGAGAACAAGAAAAAACGAAAAAATAATTTGGGTGTGTTTTGATGAAAACAGAGCAACAGGCCTGTTTACGAAACTGCATGCAGCATTGTCAGCGCTCCTGAATTTGCCATGACTCCTGCGGCACACAGTGCCTGCAGTGAGCGTTCAGAGTCCATATGCAAATCTCAAACTTCCACATCTGTGATGACGCCAAAAAAATCAGAACGATCACCTGAATTTGGCCTGAAACCCCCCATCTCTACCTATTACCCGGCGATTTCTAGTGCAATCTTGTGACCTTTCACAGTCAACTTGGCATGAGATTTGGGATCACACTGGAAAACCCTCAGGAAGGTGTGAAACTGCCAGAGTAGCTGCTGCCTGCCCTTGGCTGGCAGGGAGATGGAAAATGCCCACAAGGTTTCCTGGGTGCTGGTGAATTGCCAGTGGGCAATTTGGATTATTTCCAAAGATCTAAAGCTAGGTGTGATGACCCCCACGTCAGGAAGACACAATGTCTTAGCAAGCCCCTTCAGGGTAGCTGCAGCAAATCAAGGTCTCATCACTGAACTTCTTGTCCCTTCAATGGGTCCTGGGCATCCACATCCTTCTATTTTGCCCAGTAAGGTAGCACAGATGTTTCATTTCACACCATTTTACCCCAGAGCACTCAGGGCTGAGGTGGACTCGTCTCTGCATGCAGCAGGAGGGCAATCTTGCTGCAGACCCACGTAGCAAGGCTTACGTTTCTCTTCATTAGTTACCATAACTGATGAACCCGCAGAGGGTCAGTATGTTCTTTAGCAATTAACTGAGCTCCAGAGACTGTAATTTGTCTTGTTCATGTTACAGCACCAAATGAATTTTGCTGTGTTTAATAATCATTCTAAAAGCAGATCACAGAGCCGTGAGGGAGGGAGAGATTGTATCAATCATTTGTTTTCTAACTCTTTCAAGGAATTTCCTACTGTGTTTAATTTCTTGCTGGTAAGTCCTACATGAGCCTCGGGAAGGCAGGCACTGCTATTATTATTCATTTTTTAATCATCAGAGGAAACTATTTAGCTGCTCTAGAAAATTAGCATGTTCCCAAATTCAGGAGGAGCTAACAATTGGGAAAATGCAACTTTCACGGACGCTGTCATATGAGTCTAAATGGTATAATTTAGGGCAGCTTCATTTAAGGATTCTTGAAGGAAATTTAGCTAAAGCCCTTGGATCCCTGCTGCAGAGAATCACTTTTGGGCTATGGGACTGGGCCATTATCCCACTTTGCAAATGAGGCAGAGAGAGAGAAATTGGCTGCCCAGACTACCTCAGGGATACTCCAGCCTCCCTAATCCCAGGGTGGGACCCAGGGAACGGCTATCAGTGTGAGAGCACAACCTTTGCTGGTACGGTACTGCATCTCTGTCCTGTCACAGCTGGATGAGGAGTGGTATTAGAAATAGCCATAGAGAAACAGCTCACAAAGTGGAAAGCAGACTAGGATTTGCTCTGATTAAAGAGAAAAAAAAGAAAATTATCATTGTCCCTGAAAGCCAACACAGCTTGAAGGAATTGTCAAAAATCAGTGTAGACAAATCATCCATGTTCTGTGGGAAAAGGCTGCTTTTACCTCATTCCGCCTCAACTCATCCGCTGGCACCACTCTGAGGACAGCCTCCTGGGCTCAGTGGAAAATAGCTTCAGACAGGTCCTCCGGAGGAAAAGCACCTCCCTTCAGCCTGTCAGCCTTGGCCGTGTTTTTTAAAGTCTTCCCTTTCCAGTAATCAGGCAATGCCCACTCGCAGCACCACACCTTGGAATTGGCACAGCAAAGAAAACCAAAATCCCCCAAAACCTCTTGATGGCATCCATCGGTACTTGCCCTCCAAACACCCTGAAGGACACCGCCCTGTGTGGTGTTAACAGCCCATACCGAGAGTTAATACCATTCCACAAGTATCAGTATCAGCAGAAAATAAAAAGGGTCACGAATGACCCAAATCATTGCTTCTGAGGACTTCCACCCTGAGCCAGGTGGCTTCAGAGCTGGCAATATGCCTGTCTCAATAAAATTCTGACCTGATCCTGGTGCAACGTGCTCTGGTTGAGTGACCAGCACTTCAGAGGGTGATGCTTGCTCACAGCCACAGGCTGTCCCTGAATGCTTTATCTGAGGGTGTGTCCCAGGATGGCAGCCCTGTGCACCGAGTTGCTGTCGCTGCAGCCTCCGATACTGGTACTCTCAGGGAAGGCAGTGGGATGGAGGTGGCCTGGCACCCTGCTCTGCTGAGACTGCCGTGGGTGCACCAGCCATCCTTTCCCTTTAGCAAAGCCTTCCCCCATGAGCTGAGCTTGTCTCAGTGGGAGTTTCTCCTTCAGGAGACGATCCAGGTCTCCACTGTGACATCCTGCAGATGTGACATGTTTTGGTATTATGTAATTATTCAGTGACAGCCGATGGGAGATATTTCTCACCTGGTTTTCTTCCCAGATATCAAGTGTGTAAAATTTGAAAGAAATAATCAGAAAGGAAGTGTCCATAACAGTGCTGAAATCTCAGACCTCTTTGAAAAGTACTAAAATAACCTGAATTTTTTTAAAGCATTGGACAACTTCTAAAACAACTATTCCCTGTCCCTCTTCTTTCTTGCCATTCCCACGGCAAAGCCGTCACTACTTCCATCAGTGCAGACAGTCCATGGGGAGTGCACTTTTGTTCAGGCCTGGTGGTCAGGCTTGTGGTCCCTTTTTCAGAGGTGCACCAAGGCTGGGGTAGAGAGCGAGCTCTGGGTCTGCACTAGAGGGCACTCTTGCCATGCAAAAGTTGTGCCGATGCTTTCCATCAAGATTCAGGCTATTTCCAAGGCTGCAGTCAGACCAGAGGGCACAAGGGGAGATACACGACTGCTCCATGAGGCTGCAATGGAGAAACCCCCATACACCTTCCTTCCTTCCTTCCACTCCCTGCCAAAATCTCCTTCTGCTCACATAGAAATGAGTGGGCACCTAGGTAAACATGATCTGCTCAAGAAGAGTTAACGCAGCTGCCCTAAGCAGTAATGCCGCTTTATCAGCCTTCTGGAGACCTTGGAAAGGGCCAACAAGCACATGGACTGAGGCTGATCCAGTTGATAAAGTCTACTTGGATTTCTAAAGGCTTTTTACAAAATCCTTGTCAAAAGTTTTAAGGAAATTGAGAGAACAGAGGACAAAGGAAGATCCTGGTAAGGACTGGTAGTTGATAGCAGGTGGAGAACAGGAGGCAGAGGTGAATGGTGAGCTTTTATGGCGAGGCAGTCTCCAGCAGACCCTGTGGGCTCTGTGCTGGGATCTGAACTGTTCAACACACTCATGGCCTGGAGAAGGCAGTGAGCAGCAAAGTGCCAACATTTGCTAGTAATAACAAGTGACTTGAAGAAGTAAGGAGACGAGCAAAATATGACTAGTTTTAGGAGGACATTACCAGACTGTGTGAAGAGGGAGAGGAAATCTGGTGTAGATAAGTCTTAAGTGGTACAACTGGTGACAAACCCAAGGGGGTCCAGGCTCAAGACCACTTGCAAATAAGGCAATTTCATGAACGTATGAAAGTTTCTCTTCCAGTGGAGCAGAAGTTCATTCACCATCTCCAGCAGGAGCCGACACCACATCAACCCTTTGTGGCAGGAACCACCATGCCGCCCCCACAGTATGCAGTTCTTGCCACACACATGGTGCCTGATCTTGCATTTGCTGCCAAAATCCAGTCCCAGGGGGATCAGATTCCTCAATGTTATTTTTACTTGCTGTGAGGGTTTAGTTCAGATGATGTGAAATATGTATGGCAAATACCCTCCCCAGTCTTCTGTACAGCACTGCTGAGCGTCAGACAACATCTTTCCTGTCTGCAGCCAGTTTATTTATTGAGGTGACCGATCCGTCTGGGCTGCCGCTTGGAGTCCGGTGCTGCTGCCTGAAAATTCCTGCTTTAATCACCTCCGCCCTGCCCTCTCTTCAGGGATAGAATAATAAATCCTTGTGCTGCCTTAATAAAGAAGAAAAAAGGATCACATTTTAGTTTCCCAAGAAGCTGAAAACTATGTTGACTGAATGGCTTCATTATTAACACTTGTTGTATTAACTGAGAAAACTTGAGCTGCCCCAAACGGGCTGTGCTTGCAGTGGGGAGAGGGGCAGGATTTGGCTCCTGCGTGAATAAGCAGCGGGGGTTTGTGTGTACAACAGGCAGACAGGTCGTTTTCGTAGATTGATACATGCAAGTCAGAACCTGGCTGGTGTGTGACATAGTGGGTAAACATTGAGTTCATGGGCCCAAGTGTTTCTCACTGCAGGGATTTTTAGGGCTGTGCTTGATCCACTATTCCCTCACCTCTAAGCCTGAGTCTGACGGAGTGAAGGCATCAGCAACCTCCAGTGGAGCTGCAAACCTGCTTTCTGGGCTTCTGCAAAAGCTCCTTGCGTTAAACCCACCAACAGACCTCATTTCCTATGGCTGATTTCTACCCTTGGATATTTGGAAACGCTTCCCTCCTGAGGAGCTCTGCCCGCTCAGGCTGCACAGACACGCGTTGTGCTGCGCTGGCACAAACCGACTGGTAAGAGCTGTAATACGAAAGCCTGCTCAGGGAGGAGAGAAGTAAGATTGTCTCAGCTGATAGTCCCAAGCACAGGAGCCCGTAGCTGTGCACGGGCGCTGTTTCTCTCCGATATGACAGTTCTTCTCTTCTGATCATTATTTTTCCTTGCTGAAAGCTTAGCCTCCTTACTGAGAGGTCAGTGTCTTGTGCCCATCCCCCAAGTCCTCTTCCCTACTTGCTCATAGCTGCTTTCACAAACGAGTGATTTCTGGGTTTTCTTGTTCTTTCAGGCCATTGGAGTAGAGCTCCAAGGACCTTCTTCCAGCCAGCCAGATACCTGGTTCTGGTCTCTCTATAATGGGTTGCACATGCATGGGCTGGAGTTGAACACTTAAAGCACAAGCCAGCCTCCTGCCCAAACCACTGGCCATTTCCTGGGACATTTCGGAGTCTATTTTAAGGAGGTAGGAGTTGAGATGGGAAAGACTGGAGATGAGGTGGAGATTGGAGACACAGAGACATCACCACCACCATCAGGACTTCCTTTCCTCCACAGCCATCTTGCAGACCGCTCACCTGTGTTGTCTTTAACCTGTGCTTGTGACTGCTGCGTTTCCCACCACGTACACAGGGGAATGTGTGGAGGAGAGGGGTTAGTCCCATCATGCCCAAAAGGATGCAGGCAGCTTTCAGCAGACTGACGGTACAACACAGCCAACCCAACATTTAGTCCCAAGGCTTCCTTGTTAAGAAGCACTGGGGGACAGTGTGTCTACCACCCAGCCTTGCCTGGCACCACCAGAGCCTTGGGCACCTTTGACCTGATGGGAAGGGAGAAATACTCAGGATTCTAGCACTTCAGCAGAGTAGCCAAGAGTTGCTCCAGCTTCATCAAGCCAGTTCTGAGGGCAGGAGCAATGTACGGAGGTGAATGACTGGCCATTACAGAGGACGTGTGAGACAATCCTAAGGGAAGCAGCAGGGCCTCTCAGCTCCGATGGTGCCTCAGATGGTCAGGACATGACCTAGACACCCAGGTTCCTTTGGTCTGCCCAGCCCCTCGCTGCTTGTAGGTGGGTGCCTCTGTCCCTTGCAGCCAGGGCTTCATTCACAAGGAACAGTAACTCCTTCACAAGTCTCTGAATGGGACCAGAGAAGTGCAAAATGCAGTTTCCTTCACAAAGAGGATCAGCAGGAAGGGACATGTCTGAGATCCAGCTGTATTTTAATGAACTTGCAAAGCTGAGAGCCACTGTGTCTGGGGTGGGGGGTGGGGGTGGGCACTGCCTCGACAGCACTGAGCTCGTAGCTGGCAGGATCCAGCCCACCTAACAAGGAAAGGGGGAGCTTCTAACCCATTTGCATTTAATGAGCACAGCACACGTGCAAGCCAGGCTCCAGCTGCTGGAGCTCAGAGAACTGGAAGAGCAAAGCATGCTCTGTTGGCTTTTCTAGACCCATACGTGGCCAAACTGGATTCAGAGTCTCTTTCTTCCATTGAAGTCTTATTTCACAAAACAGAGACAGTATAAGAAAAGATCTGGAATAAAATAAAGGATTGGGTCACATGAAGCTGACATGGAAATATTTTAATTACTGCTCAAGTGAGTGACTCTAATAGAGGAATACTGGGATGGATGCAGTTAGAAAGTAACTGTCCCTCTCTGCCTGGTTACAGCTCAGGGGCAAACTGTTTTGACCAAGATGCACCAAGCCTGCAGTTCTGCCCCTAAACTATATTCCCCCGAGCACTTAAACCAACGAGCTGTGATGGGGCTGTGGCAGCCGGGGAGGGGTGCCCGAGCCAGGCGGAGACCCTGACAGCAGCACAAGGGCAGGGAGACAGGGGCTGCACGGCACTGCATTCCTGGGTCGTCGAGCTCTGTCCCCTCATTGTCTGACCACAGCCTGACTCACTTGGCCGGAGGTGCCTTCCCCTGCTGCTCTTCTGGGACCTGGCTGTGTCCTCTGAGCTCACCACGCTTGGCGCGTCCTGCTGTGCTGTCCAAAAGCTCCTTTGCAGAGCAAGGCTGGACACAAACTTTGGAAGAGGCTGGTGCACACATAAACTCTCACACTGTAAAACATTTGGGAGTTCAGTATTAACACCCCCTCCCAGTTTCTGCAGTCATGCCACCGCTTTTCCTTAGTCACACCATGATAGCATGCTGCAGAAGGAAGCAAGTATGTCCCAAAATACAGCTAACGTGTAGAGCCACCCTAGCAGGCATCCCAACAGAGAAGCATCTCTGAGGAAGCTGGTGTGGGAACCTGATCATGTATCCCCTAAAGCTCCAGCACGTGTGAGCTACACAGCTAAGTGCACCCTACCAGCCTTGCCAAAGCATGAGGAGCAAAATGAAAAGCCTGACATGCCAAGTCCATGTGCTGACTGTAAGGCTTGTGATACTCTCTCCACCCTCCTCTGTCCCTGCAGAGAGGCCTTTATCCCGTGCAGTCATCTGGGAGACCTTCTGGAAGGGCTCATCCTCACGTGTACGTCATGGCTGACCTAAGCTCATCTTGCATAAGCCATCATATTGAATCTCAGCTGTTAGCATGGCCAACATTTCAGAGGTCTGTCTAAATAGAGAAATTAAGATCTGCTTGCCCTTCAAATGGTAGGCAAACACCTCTAAGTACATTGTAATTGATTTAGACACCATCTGTTTCTCTGCTTATGTGGAGAGTTATCGATTTCAGGTCAGTCCCTGGAGTGTTTATTTTGTAGATGGCTTATTGTGAGCTTAGTCATTCAGTCTAAAATTACCCCGTCCGTTTGCTGATAGCCGTACCCACAAAAAGAGAGATCACAGATCCCTAGGCTGTACCTGCTCTAGAGGAAAGTCCTTCCTCTACGCTTGCTCTGGATAACCCTACTCAAATCAGAAGGACTGCAAGGGCACGTCCCAGAGAGCGCTGTCTGGTCCTTGCTTTTTCACATGAAAAGTGCAGTCTCTTCCTCATAATTTAAGCCTGATGACTTTGAGCAAGACACATTTAATTTGCTGTCATGCTTTGCTCATTAAATCCTCTGAATTACTTTATTTACTAACATACTTCTTCTAAATTACTTTATTACTTAACTAAATTTATTTATTTACAACGGATGGCAGAAGAGAAAGACGGCTGCAGCGGTTCCTTGCTGACAGTCACCCAAACCACAACATGATAGTGGCAATGAAAAAGCACTGGATTTTGGGTGCTGCCAGCATGTTGCGTAAGCTCTGGACAAAGCAGCTAATGTGTCTCTCAGAAGGATATTTCCCCAAACTCAGATTTTCAGATTACTTAATTGTCCCCAGATGTTGCTTGTCCAGAAGAATACAAGCCAGACCCCCCTCCAGCACAGATTTAATGGTGTGAACAGCATAGAGTAAGCTATGGAAAGTCTGGGGTGATTCTTGTAATATGTTATCTACTAATTGACAGGATTAACAATGTTGGAAACCCCTGAACTCTGAGCAACCAACTAAACAAATGGAGACAAAACCCCCACACCTTTAGCTTCTTCATTCCTACCAGTTATCCAGGTGTGCTGAAGGTTTTTGTTTAGTTTTGGGTTTTTTAATAGATTGATTAGAATAGCACAAGCCAAGAAGAAGAGAAAACATGCTGGTGGTTCTTTGCAGTGCCCTGAAAGATAATGAACAACAGCCTTTCCAAGAGACCCAGAGGGAGCTTTGCTCAGTATCATACCAGAAATGAGGCTGTATGCTATTAGAGGGTCTGATGGAAAACAGGTTTCGGGGACAGCTTCCTGAGGGCACCCAGAAGACAGTCCTCCACCTAACACTGGTCATTGTGGATAAACAACAGCTTGCTTAGTCCTACAAAAGTGCCTGCTGCTGCCTTGAGAGTAGTTAGGAAAGATGGTTTCTCCAGCAATTGGAATAAGCCAAAGTGGAAATATTTGTTCAGGAATCAATGGTTCTACATCTGCTTGGTGTCCAATAAGTACCCAAGGGTCCATAATAGGATTCAGTAAGTTATATCCTCAGCTATAGTATATGAGTAGTGGGCCCTCTCTTTTCTACTCAGCCCTGGCAGACCCGGTATTGAGTCAAGCTCAGCCTGCTCAGCTCACATGTCTTTTCTCCTGCAGATAAGAAGTTGTCTCCCACCCTCCTGATCAGCATCAGCATTGCTCAGGCAGGAATCAGCATGCAACAGTGAATGAATCCTCACCAGGGCACAACAAAGAATAGTGCTTTGTCTAGTGCTCTCATGATGCAGTTTGGGTCAAACAAACTCCTGTTGTCACGTCCCACCTATTTTGTCCCTAAAGTGCGTGCTCCTGCTGCCCACTGTGAACTAGGTCTGAGCCCTTGCACTCAAGACATTAACATTGGCATTCCAATGAGATTTTTACAGCACATAGTTTTAAATGTCCTCTTGAAATTGCATTAATTCTGCAAACTTACTATGTGGTGCTGTTACAGCTACAGCAGTTACAATCTGGAGTGAGTCTCCTGGAAATTAAATGGTAGGAGAGATCCTTATCGTCAGGCAGCTGGATGTGTATGGCATCATTCCTAACACATCTAGCGTAAATCTCACGGCACATTACAATATGCAGCTGTCTATTAGACCACCTGTGCCGGTTTCCTCCTTTACATTGGGTATTGTAAAGCAGCAATGTGAAGGTCGTCAGTGCAAGTGGAGACTTTGTCACTGCCTTCAGCTTCACCTCTGAGGGTTTTATGGAGGAAGATTTCCAGCCACAAGGTCAAGTACTTTCTGCAGTACCCAAGGACTGCTGAGCTCTTCACCCCTTTCTTGGTCTAATTTCTTGCAAGCTTATATTTGCAGGAATCTGTTTGCCAGATCCAGCCAGAGGAGGTTCTAGCATAAAGCATGCCTTCCTGCAGTTTAGTTATTTGCATTTGTTGCATTCCTAGTATTTACATTTTTTTTCTACAGACCTATGATGAGTATTTGAACTGTCAGTGGAGCTGTGCTTTCCCAAAGCTATTATCTGAGCCTTGACAAGCTGAGTTTTTGGAGAAGAGCTAAATGTGGAGCAAGCACCGATGCTGCCAGGGCCCAGCATGGAAGTTTCATCATGCGCTAGGTCATATGATTTACACTGTTGGGTCTGATTTGTGACACAGCAAAATGACAGTGGCAATATTTGCTCATTTCTCATTGTGTTTTACAGTGCTGAAACAGTACGGCTCATACATCTGCCTCTGGTGAAGTAGTTACTTACATCAGAACAGAAGCATAAATCCATATTTTTATGCACTTACATTATTAACCCGCCCTAGCAATTACCACTTGAGAACCTGTGATATACTGTGATATATATATATTATATATATATCCAGAGGACGGGAAATTACTTTTATTTCATCTGTTATGATTAACATGTAGATCAGCATTGAGACTTACTCAATAAACTGAAGTAATTTTTCTTCTGCACCTAACACAAGTGCTGGGGGTTTTGACATGGCTCAGAAATGGTTAAGCTCCTGTAGCTTAGCAACTTATCTGTAATTCAGGGCATCTGTCTATAAAACATGCTCCTGTATTATGGGCTGTTGTGCTGACAGGTGCTAATGGCTGCCATTAGCTGAGGTTTTGTTCCTAGACAATGACAGAGCTCATTAGAGGCAGTGACTGCCAACCTCTCCTGGGACCAGGGGACCATCAGGCCCTTTGTGTGATGGGCACCAGCTCTCCAGAGTGGTGGCCCTGGGCTCACGGCAGGTCTTCTTGGGGTGCCCATGGCAGAGCAGGCTGGTGGTCTGCACCCATTAAGTGCAGATTGCCAGCTGGAGCACAAAGCCCTGTGCTTCTGGGGGACTGGAAGTGGCCGATATGATACTAAGAAATACCAGTTTCTTTATGTTTCACAAGTGTTCTTAAAAATTCTTGGAAAGGCAGTTTGTGCCTGCAAATCTCCTTAGGCCTACACAGCACTAACAGCTACGCTTTGTTCTCCAAACAAGTTGGATTTTGCTCTTTGCTAATCTGAAGGGGGTCAAGGGTAAAATTTTTACCAACTTTGTGTTCCAAGGGGGACTCCAGGGAGAAGTTACAGCAGCCTAAAGAGGGACAGCCGCATTCCAGAAATAACTCTTGTTCTCTCAGCACAGGGAACAAAATGGGCACCCTTGGAGCAAGATGTTTATTCCAAACATCAGACAATTTTTTTCCAGAGCTTGAAGCAACTGTTACTGACTTCCAAGAAAACTTTACAAGGGTACTTTAAAGCAAGCCAGTAACTTTAAAGTAATGGTTGCCACTGGGCTTCTCACAAGCACCACCAGGCAAGGAAAGCCTGGGACAGTCAATCCAAACTTCAAGGTTCATTTTAAGGTCAGAAGGAACCCCATGCCATGTAATACTATTAACTTTTTCAGCTTTCACTTATCTAGCTTAATCTTCCCAGAGTTTGATTGATTTTTTTAAAAAAATAAATCTTTCAAGTGTGACTATAAGAGCAATAACAAAGTATGGTTTTCCTTCTCCATGCATCAGATCAAATGTACTGCTGAAGTTAGCCAGGTTTCTTATAAATGATAGTATGCAGCTTATTAACTTTTGGTAGAATCATTGCTAGGGGTCTATTCATGCCATTTATGGAGTCCCTCACGTTGTCAAGCCTTTGCTTGTATGATGAGGTGGTCTCTCATCAACAGTACCACACAATTTGAATTGAAAGCTGGGCTCCAGTGGGTTATTATTGTTGGCTTGCTAAAATTCCAACATGACGTAACAATTTCTTTTGCTGTAGATAAATAGCCCTGTAAATAATGTCACCAGCACTTGCTGTTGCTTCAGGATGGATGTTTCCAGCTATGGAAAACAAACATGTCGGCTTCGGTTTGTTGCTTTATTGCAAGAGATGCTGCCCATTGCTGAGCTTTGGCCTTTACGTAGCAGTGGGAGGTCACTGTCCTGTGACTCCCTTTATAGAACTTCTGTTCAGAAAACATTTTTGAAGATTGCTAAGATTATCCATGATTCACGCCAATAAGGCCTAATTTGTTGTACACAAACATTTCCACTTTGTAGCAATTTCCCTGATCTCTGGGTAAAAGCAAAGAACACAGTGGAAGCTTTTATTTTCCATGAAAAGCGGAAGCATTTTAACTGTCAAGTTTTGCTTTTCATACTCTGCGTCTCATAGGTAGAACTGGGACAACTCAGTGGCATTGTCAAGCAGTCTGGATCAGAAAAGAACAGGCATGCAGACATGAATCATCTGACAGGAGAAGCAACCTAAAATCTTTTTTTCTAGTGCTTGGAATCTGCCATAAGCATTGGGGATCTATCCCCACACTGGTATTGCCAAAGTGGTCAGACAGTATTTAAGTTTGTTGCAGCTAAACAGATAAAGTTTAGCTGACAGTAGCCAATATGGGTAAGTGCAATGCATACTGCTCCACGAGCAAATAGCAGCCAGCATGATGGGATTGACCAGGGCAAAAGTCAATCATGAGAGCTGGAAAAGCCAACTGTATTAGATAAACATGTCAGCAAGACAGAGCTTGCTGGGATAGAGACAGCAAGAAATACACATTTTGTCCCCAAACTGTGCAATTGCATTGTTTCTGTACCCCATCCTGCTGAATTCCTCATCCCTCACAGTCATCACCATCTCCCACCAGATTCTCTTTATCCTAAGTCAATCACTAACAGCTAGGCAAGGTGGGCTGCGTGTCAGACCCCAAGCAGGCAGATCACCAGGACTGCTCCTAGATGAGCGCTGAATCACGCCTGACAGCAGGATGACTTTTACGTCTTGCCGCTTGAAGAAGATGAAGGATCTATTCCAGAAGAAAAGTAGAATTGTGTCAGCAGCAAGGTGAAACATTGTGCTCACATATAATGTATTGGTGCTGGTTTTGAACCAAAGAAGTATCTCATGTAGAAATGCTGGGAGAGAGCTCTATATCTTTTTGATAATCAGAAGTTTATTAGAGTAGAAGTCAAATCATAGCACCTGGCTATGAATGCAGCTTAGATCCAAACAATAGACTGTGAAAAACAAATCAAGAGATGGTTTCTCATTAACATAACTCCCACTGAACAGAAAAATCCGGCCCTATTACCTTCATTTACAGTCATTTCATGACCCTGGACAAACCTTTCAAGACTTGGCCAAGGCACTGTATGGAAGAACCTAAGGGCAAGATGTTTCAGGTCCTTCAGACTCCACCAGCAGGAAGTTCCTTTATTATCAAGCCTGTTGGTAGCAGTGGCCATCTGTACTGCATGGACCTAGCAAACAGATTAGCATTTATGTTTTATTTAGAAATTATTATTCATTCTAGTCTTCCTCACTTTTCATAGTAGCATTCTCATCAGAGGCCCTCAGAAGTACCCTCCCAGCACCACAGAAACAGTTTTGCTTTGGTTCACATGGTCCGTGTGCTTTACTACTGATCCTAGCTGCACTGCCACAATACAGCTGGCAATCTCTTGCCAGCTGGCAGAGGATTATCACAGCTTTCCAACATGCAGAAAGCCTGGGATGGACTAACATCACTTGTCTAACTGGGCCAGATTCCACTGCATCCATGAAGGAGGCAGATTTGCCTGTAGGCTCCAGGAAGTAAGCTTTTTTGCAGAAGTGTTAGTGGTAAAAATGGAACAACTGCCAGTCTTGCACCCTCCAGGCAGTTCGTCTGAGGGTGTAGGTGTAGTCCTACTTGGAGCATTGGTCACAGGGCAAGACGCAGACCTCCTGCCTGGCCTAGTTCAGACCTCAGCAGCTGCTTCTTACCCATGAGGAGCTAGTGCAAAACAGGACCTGTGCCAGGAGAAGCTCCTGGGACGGGCAGGGGTGGTGGCGGAGATTAAAGAAAAACTGAAATCAGGGGACAGTCCCAGGCTGCTGGGGCACAGCACTACCTCTTCTAGTGCTCACTAGGGTCAGAGGCAAAAGCCCAGGGGTGGTAGTGGCAGCTCCCAGTGCGTGAGCTGACCTGCTTGTAAAGCCAGCAGTAACAACTCCTTTCCAGGACAGCTCTCAGCATTGCAAGGATCTGCCACTGAGGTGAAAATACCAAAGTATCTCAGGAAACACTGACCTTGAGAAATGCGGCTGCAGCAGTTTCACTCAGGAAAGCAGTCAGACAGCCTTTCCAGCACCAGCGAGCCTTTTGCATTCACACCACTCCATCAGTTTCCATTACCAGAAGCATTTATTTGTTATCAAGGTGCTTCCAGCATCGGTATGCATTTAAACCATATTATTTTTCAAATCAGGGTCTGAAAACAGCCTGTACCAAATTGTTTCCCCTATTTCTTTCTGCCAACCAGTGTCTCTCATGGCTCAGACATGTGTTCCCAGGCTACGAGTCCAGCTGCTCTTGTAAACCACGCTCCAAGCACATGTTCTTGCATGCGATGTTCATTATTATTTTCAGAATTGTTTTATTGGTATACGTCCTCACTGCATGTCCCCAAAGGGCTCCTTTCGGCAGGATTTGTACAAAGTTGCTTGATTGTGTTCAAGCCAATGCCAGGCTCAGGCACTGAACCCATGCCAGGTAATTCATCATTTCTCCTTAAATGCTATAGACAGAATCATGCTCTTAGCTTGTCAGATAAAGGCCTGAGAATTGCTTTTCAGCCCACCTAATGAGGGTTTGTGTTTTTCTACGCTTTGGAGGATGGATGGTCTTAATTTCCGATTTCTCTCAAAGAGAGCAATTTTCTTCCATAAAAAAGACCAGGAATAATAGATACAATGTGGCTTATTCTGAGTCACCCTTTGTACTGGTGTTTTCTCTTTGTACATCTTCTGACTAAGACCCTGAGACTCAGAGTCCTCTTTAGCTGCTGCTGTGCGTTTCCCCCTGCCACGAGACATTTCTGTGCCTAAGGGTTTCGTGCACAGCCAGCATCCAGACTTTCTGCAGGCTGACAGAGTCTCCGTAAATATTACTCTCAAATTTGAGGTACTCCAGACTGGGCTTTTCTACCCCAGATCTGCAGGACTTGCCTACTTGGTGTGAAGAAGCATGGTGTGCAAGGGACTCTGCAGGGAAAGAGCCTGCTTTCCTCTGTGGCTGGAAATCATCCAAGTGACACCCCAGTGCACAACGCTAAGGTGGAGGCTCTATATGAGGTCTCCCAGTCAGCCTGGCACTGCCCATATTTACGATGTCTACATGAATATTCATGGGGATTACAGGGCCAACGTTTGGTCAAATGCTAAATATGAAGTTCTGTTCCACTCCTCTGCTACTTACTCTCTCCATATTGACCCCACATTTGCCACTGTTTCATCCACAGCTGCAAACTTAGACTTTGAGGAGTGGCAAGTCACACAGACCATTGGATTCAGTCTGTTTCCTTGAGTTGGCACCCTGAGGGCATACCAAGGGAGGATATTTTTGTTGATAAAGCAGCAGGGAAGGAAGAAAACAGAAGATGATCCATCTGCCTCCTGCCAACTCTGCAGTGAGAAGGAGAATGGGCTGAAGTATCTCATCCTTGCTCACTGCCAGTGG
Source organism: Burhinus oedicnemus (assembly GCA_008921705.1). Taxonomy (NCBI): domain Eukaryota; kingdom Metazoa; phylum Chordata; class Aves; order Charadriiformes; family Burhinidae; genus Burhinus; species Burhinus oedicnemus. Next base: position 10,595 of record VFFE01007593.1, on the reverse strand, counting down.
ACAACCTGTCTCAGTTTGCCTCAGCTGAGGCATAACCCAAAAACCCAACATCATGGTTCTCAGTTGAAAGAGCTCCAGACAATAGAGGTGGATGCTGGAGCTACAGCTTACAATTGACTGTTCCACGCGGAATAGGGAATCCAGCAGCATCTCGTCAATGTAATGATTGCTAAAATGCTGCCTGATGGCAAGAAAGTTTCCCCTTTCCTATCTTTCCCACATGCTGGGGGAGACATCAGCCAGATCTGAGCAGGCAGTGTGGTGGCTGGAGAAATACGAGAAGTAAAGGGTACAATTAACCACTGTAAATAGTTAACAAGATGTGTCCCTGGAGAAAGAACAGGAGGATACAATAATTAGCCAAATAAGGAAATACCAAAAAAAAGCACAAAGGGAACAGACCTGCTGACAAGGCCAGAGAAGAAGTCACCTGAACTATGAGTGAGCTATCCTAATTAACATAGTAAAAAACCCACCCTCGGTTGACTGAGGGTTAAGCCCCTTATTAATAAAAGCCCCCTCCTCACGGAGGAAGGGTAGTAAAAAGAGAGGATGCTGTGACTTTAAGTAGAGAAGAGGCAGAGCAGGAATCCGTGGGAATGTGGATGGCTAAGTGGAACTGTAGAAAGTACTGGTAACTGTTGCTTAATGTTGCTCCAAAGGTACAAATGCTCAGCTTGTGCCAATCGGGGTGAGCTAGCCTTGTGGATGAACCACCTAACATCCATCTCTGTGCAGAAATTGAATGAACAAATATCTCGTCTCTGTGTAGATCCGTTCCATGCACACCGGGTTAAAGAATCCAGATTTGGGACAATATGGTGGCCTGAGCAGCCTGTGGAGCTGCAACAGCCCCGGCTGCATCGCAGACAAACTGGCAGGAACAAGGAGAACTGGAGGCAAGACTTGAGTCGGGCGCTTATCCGTCCTGCTGCAATAAGGGCGGCAGCAGCCAGAGGATGGAACGTGGCCCCAGGTTGAGCACCACTGTGCAGGGAGGGACATGTGTCCATCCACCTGCAGCCTGGCCTCCTGCATAAGGCCATGTGTCCTGGCCATGCCTGAGCACCACCAGCCACTCTGGGACGGTGCTTCCATCTCCCTGGAAAACCTTGGGGTACGTGTTGTCCCTCTTGATGTCCTTTGAAGGTAACTGCTTCTCTGCTTTAATCGCATTTGGTTTTCAAGGAGAAAGTCGTCATGCTGCATGGCTGGCTGCAAAGCTGTAACAGGGTACAAACTGGGAAATGTTGTGATGCCACATCACAACAAAAAGTAATGATGGATGCAGAAGGAGGAAGAAACTGCAGATTATATCTGTGGAAAACTTGGCACAGAATATCCCCTGCACCCGCATTCAGACACCAGCCAAAAGGTTGTGACAGTGCCTGATGCAAATGTGATAAACCTCACCATGATGACCACTGGCTGAACCTGTCACGTTCCTGAAAGCTAGCAATGAGTCCAAAGCAAAGGCAGCGTGCTGGAGTGGGAGGAAGAAACGAGAAGCTTCCACATGCCAGCCGGCTGCGACTTGTGCCTTGTGCTGCCACATGGGGAACACAGCCGGTCTTCACACAAGTCCCATCAATCCCAGCCAGGCTGAGGTTGGAAGGCACCCGTGGAGGTCATCTGAGCAACCTCCCCTGCTTGAGCAGGGCCATCCAGAGCTAGTTGCTGAGGACCGTGTCCCAGGCCATTGGACCATGTCCATCGCTGTAAGGCCTCTCCCACCAGACGGGCCCTGTAGGCCTGCGGAGGTGCTACAGACACCACCCATCTAGCATGGCCCAAGGCAACGGACCACGTCCATCGCCCCAGCCCCTCTCCCACCAGATTCACCCCGTAGGCCTTGGGGCCCAGCGGAGGAGCCGGGAGGAAAAGGTGGGCCGAGCACCAGGAAAAGGGGGAGAAAGCAGCGTGGGTGGGGATAAGGATGTCTTTATTTGCTGTTAGAGCCAGGGTTTTGAGGACTGAGCAGAGCCTTCTGGTGCCCGTGGGGGTCGGCGCGTGGCCCCGCTGCTGGCCCGGCCCTCCTTTGGCCAGCTGCCGGGGTCTTCTAGCATCCCCGGCGCGGTGGCTTCTTGGCGGGTGCGGCAGAGTCCTGGGAGCTGCCCGCCTTCCTCTTCAGAGGGCGCCGGGGCCCCCGATGTGAGCAGCCCCTGCCCTGGCTGGGAGCAGAGGCACCGGCCGCAGGCTCCCGCGGCTCCCTGGGCAGCTCTTCCCGCTCCCCAGGGATGGGAGCCAGGACGGAGCGGGGGCAGCCGGCACCCCCCTGAAGAGCAGCCGTGGAGGTGCCCGGGAGCTCGTCTGCCTCCGCTGCGGCAGCGCTGCTGGAGGGGGCTGGTCGGGGCGCAGGAGTCCCACCCTGGGAGGCCGCGGGGCTGGTGCTGGCCCCGGGGCTGTGCTGCCGTCCCCCTCGGAAGGCAGCAGCGCTGGAGCTGGCCCCGGACCTGCACTGCTGTCCCCCTCGCATGAGTGCCCATCCTCTGCTGGTCACAAGGCACACCTCCCCTCTCTCC
>VFFE01007590.1:1207510-1262468 GCA_008921705.1 Burhinus oedicnemus | reverse complement strand
CCTTCCCTTCCCTTCCCTTCCCTTCCCTTCCCTTCCCTTCCCTTCCCTTTCCCTCCCACTCCCCCTCTCCCTCTCCTTCTCCATTTTCTTTTCCTTTTCCTTTTTATTAATTTTTTGATTATTTTTCTTTCACTGTGGCAAGCCATGCCATCCTTTGGAAATGATGATAGCACTTTCCCCTCTCTAGACATAATCAAAGAGCCTCCTGTAGCAGTTCCTGTGTTTGAACACAGAAGCTGTTTTTGGCTACTCTTGCAATGCTATTGCTCTTCTATGCCCCCATGGAAACAGATTCCTTCCGTCTGGTAACTATCCAGCAGGAGGATAGGGAAAGGAGAGAAAAATACTGGGGTGATGTATAATGCCCTTTCCTATCCCTGTCAAGATTCCCCAGGAAAAACAAATTTTGAGCAGTATATTCCACACATAGTGTGGTGTAGCCCACCAGTGGCTGGAGGTAAGAAAATTGTCAGTGGATTTCTCTTACTATGGTGATGGCAGGATTTTGGGGACAGCTCATTGCTCCTCTTCAGAGCAGAGAAAATGTGCCTTCACAGCAAGATCTGTCCTTCCCCACACAGTTACCAACAGATGTTTCCAAGAGAAAATCCTTTGATTTGCTCAGAAGATTTGTTTCATTGAAGTATGGTCAACATTGAGATGAAGACCATGGAATATCATTACCAGTAATGAACGATGTACGTTAATAGAAAGAAGTGTGACTGACATGGGTTTTTCTCTAGATATTAGTCTTGGTAAAGTGTACTTTTTAATTTTTGACAGAAGAGGTGTGGTGAGAAAAACAAAACAGATTTAGCCACTCGCTTGATGGTTTAGAAAGACAGCAAGAGGTGGGTAAATTCAGTACCGGAGATGAGCACTTTGAGTTCAGACTGGAGACAGGCATATTCTATTCACCTGTCCCTACAGTGCTTCTCCCACCAGTGAGGCCCCAGACTGGCATAAATAATAGGAAAGAATAAAAAGGGTCCACAAGTAGGTGTGTTGTAAAATCAAAGGTCTCCTGATGGTTAAATACAGAACCAGAGACACAGTTTGGCACAAACTCATTTTATGGCAACTTAATTTGACATCTGACTTTGTTCCTCTGTACTTAGAAGCTGGTCAAAGCTTTTTGCTGACAGACAGAGCTGCCGTACAGGAAAGCAGCCTGAAGCAGGGTATTGAGCTGGATGAAGCGCGGACAAGTGCCAGGTCTGTGGTTGGGTAGGTTGTGTGGAACCCACCACCAGCCCTCAGTCATCTGCTTTCCCCCACGTTGAAGCCTGGCAGCCCTGGAGAAGATCCCTGACCCCATTCAGTCGCTCTTCCCTACCGTCTGCCTGCAGGCTCCAGCTTCATTGCATGGGTGCCGCTGCTGCTGCACCCACCTCGCTGGCTGCAGCAGCTCCCTTGGCAGGGACCAGCACAGCCACTGCTGCCAGCCTCACGGTCCCTTGCAGCAATGTGGTGACTGGCAGCAAACACAACCCATCACAAGTGCTGCAAGTAATTTATTTATCAAGGAACCACATCCCAGTACCTGTAACTGCCCGTCACAAGCAAAGATATATGGGCAGAAAAATACAAAGTTTTTTAGTTCCATTGAAACACACAGAAGGATAAATGCTTTGCCAAAACTGGTTCTCAACAAATAAATGGGAAGGAAGGAAAGAAATCAAGGACCTAAGGAGGCGCGGGTACAGAGGAGGTACATACATTTGTTTGTCTTCACCACTCCTATGAAGAATAATTAAATCTGCGACAAACAAATTTCTGCAGCATTATGACCTGAAAAAGAGGAGCTGAATCCCCAACTGATGTCAGCAGCAAGACTAATCTGTCTGCAAAATAGGAGGCCTCTGTAATTTTTGCTTAAAAAGGTCTGCGGTATGTGCTAGATATAGATATGCCTTGTGACATGGAGCTATGCTAACAAGTCTTCCATTGCATGTAGGGTTCCAATATTTGTTTGAATTTGGTGGTGTTCCAATTTAAGATGAAAACCCAGGCACTGACAGCAGACTCCAAAGCAGCTGAAAATTTCCAGCCAGCTTTAATAACACATAATGAATCCGTTCTCAAACTACACAGCAGAGAGACAGCATATTATGCACTGTACTTTACAAGATCTTCTTTTCATAGTAATAGTCTCTATAGAAAGATTTAAAATACAATCAATTCCCTCTGCTTAGAGTGCAGAACCTCTGCAAGCATGCAGGGATCTCTTCTTCATGTAGGTGAAGTGGAATTTAGGGACTCAAACGATGTGTGACGTTTTCACCAAAGAGAGAAAATTACTTTGGAGTGCAGAGGCTTCCTATATTCAAAATGGGAAGCAAAACCTTGTGTCCCTGCAAATTTTACTTCCCATGTCTGTACATAAATAATGATGCAATGACATCCCTGAGGAAGCGGGCACTGAAGGAAGAGATCTCTGAGGCAAGAAGGAAGCAGTGCAATGAAGCTCCCACTTAATTATCCTCTCTGCTGGAGTCCCCCACAAAACTCTGCCAAAGAAGTTCCCCCCACCTTGAATGACTTTCCTCTAGCAGCAACACCAAAAATTGCCAATAGTCAGAAAAACATCTATACATGTAAGAGAGAGGTAAAATTTAGTGGAGAAAGCCCCTGAACGTTATAATGAATGAGATTGCTGCCAACAAGAAATTTGTATAAATATCAAAATAAGAAATAAAAAGGAAATATCTAGAAAGATCTTGATTCCTCTAAAAAAAAAATCACGACATTTGGTTTCTAAATATTATTTCTTCACTCTTTTCTCTTCTAGTTCTTACCTGAGCCTTACTGAATGGCAGACAACTACAGATCATAAAAGGTGTGAGTTATTATAGGACCTACTTGTTGAAAGCATTATTTGTCAGAGACACAGTTCCTTTTTTTCACATGCAGATGAGACCTACTTCAGCAAAGAAATATATATATATATAGTAGTCCGGCAACTTTATTGGAAGAGAGAGGTTGTTTATAAATGGGCCAATTTTGTTAGAATTGAGCTCTTTCATCTGTATGGAAATGCTTTTCTCTAGTATCTACCTGAAAAATAAATTTAGAGATATCTCGCTCCTCAGACCTTCATGGATGATATGCCAGCTGCAAGCACAAAGACACTTTTGGCTGTTACAAACACTGATGTAAGGAACCTAAGTGGGGTTCTAAGGGATCTCTTTCTCTGTGGCATTAACCTCTCTTTGTCCCATGGGGGTACGAGGGTCCCCAAAGGGCTCAGAACTGGGTCCTGAACCCCTGCCTTCCCTTCCAGGTGTAAAATTGCCCGAGGGCCTCAACTTCAGGCCCTGTTATTAGGTGTGTGGCAGAGAACTGCCAGAAGTAAACTGCAGCGGGCTGTTCTCTGTTTGCAGGTCCGACAGGAGCTCGGCACCAACCACACGAACCAAAAGAAGTGATGAGCGCAGGAGCGGGAGCCTGGGCCCCACAGCAGTCATCTCCAGCTGCGGTTACTCCTGTGGCCCTAGGACTGAAGGCTGTATTTCTTTATGCAGGTAGAAGTGCAACAGCTCAACCTGAAGAGACTTTTCCGATCCAGGAAAATACTGGGATTTAACAATCACAGCAGTGAAGGGAAAAATTAGAAAGAGATTTGAAACTGGGTATTACACATTCCAGGTGAGCGCTCTGAGAAGGATAAAAACCACAGGCACAAATGTGACCTTTTCTTATGTGTGTGAGAAACAAGTCTTGAGAATACTTACAGGGTTAGTGGGTCATATCAGGAGTCTCTGTCCCAATTCATAACTGTGTGCATGGTGTAAAGTGCTTTTGCTGCCAAGTCTTCTGCTCTTTCACGTGCACCCTGGAGGGAAAACGCAGATACAAAAAGCCATTGGGCACCTTCAAGTTTAAGTAGGAAATCAACAAGATTTTTAAAGATCTCACCTGCACATAAAATCGTATTTAAATGTCCTAAGAGGGAATTAGGCGAGCAAAGCACTGTACAGACCTACTTCTAAACAGTTAAAGCAGAAGAACCCCTCCTTTTAATACAGCGCATGCTTGACAAAGTTGCCAAAATGAGACCTTGCGTAATTCCTTTAAAACGTTGCTAACAGGAGGGGCCAAGAGTCCTCTATGCACAGGTAGCAATAGTGCAGACCCTGTAGTCTAAATCTGTCCTCTTTTAGGCTTTCCCTGGCTTCGGGCCTGCAGCGTAACCTGGATTTCCAGAAGGGACATCACTGTGCAGTGGAGATGTAAGACTACATGGAGAAAAGATAGAGGGCGCAGAGCTTTGTTATTGTCAATCGTGTCTCTGTTATTACTCTGTCTGTTGTGTTTTCTGATCTCTGAGTGACATGTAGCAGCTTGGACTAAATTTGTTCCTAATCATACCTTCCAAGTGACACTGAAATCATTTCTATGAAAATGAAGCTCAAGGGCTCAAGAGTGTGTTTACTTCCATGTCTCAGTAATACCTGGTAGTCTTCTTGAATAGCTGCAGGTTGCAAGAACGCCACATGTGTTCTCTTCTGAATAGGCAATCCATTAAAAAAGCTGTCAAGACACAACCACAGCCTGGGGGCAGTGAAAGGGCTAAAAAATGGCAGCCACAACCATGTGCTTTGTATTTATGAATGTGAGGCCTAGTAAAGAAAAGAAACATGAGTTTGTAAGATTAATGAAGTTTCCAGGTTCCCATGAGCTCCACAGGTAGGATAAATCTTGCTATTGAATCACAGTAAAGTTTTAATTGACTAAATTTACTGATACATTTATTGAAAATGCCAGTAACTTTGGAACAAAGCACTACATGGAGCAGGCTGGGGAGGAAGATAAGCCTTTGCCGCCTATTCATTATTCATCTTCTTTATTATTTCTAAACTAAATATAGTGCTATAATAGATCTTGATTATCATCATGCCTTCCATATTCTGTTTACATTAAAAATTAAAAAAGAAATCAATATAAAAGAATTTCAAATACAGTGCACTGAAAGAAAAAATAAAAAACCCTTTTGTGAAGAAATTATGTTCTTCCTGCAGGACAAGTGACTTTGCAGACTATGAATAGCAGTCTTTCAGTAAGCCACCTAACAGACTTTGATAGAATTATAATTTATGATGTATTAGTTGGACAAAGCAATATTAATATTTTATCCCAGGAGAGGTTGCATCAAGATTAGCAAGGTAGCATATCTCAACTTTTATTTTCCTTCATTTTTAGTGCCAGGAAAAGAAAAGAAGTCTTGTTTATATAGTCAATTGGAGAACAGCTCCTACCTAGTGAGTTTTCACAGTACACTTAATTTCTTGAGGGAATTTAAATTGATCCACTTTGGAACATATTTGTTAACTATGCTTTCTTAGACAAAATATTTACTATTACATCTTTATCTGAAATAGCATTTCAACTTGTAAAATGCAAGGATCCTGCTTACAACCACAAGGATTCTGCTTATAACCTTCTAGCAGTTTTACAAGAGATCATTTCTGAAAGTGTATTTAAGTTTTTTAGTAAATTTCCATTTATGATATTTGAGTTAGAAAAATAATCACACTATTACTAATATTTATTTAACAAATCATAAACCACATTAAATGTTGCTTTTTAAGTACCAAGGTGTAGATCATACAGATCATCATATGTACATCACAATTATTTTATCCAGTGTTGGAAAATGACTTAGTTTCTTCTGGGTTTAAAAAAACCTCAGCCTATATAGGGACTGGGGGAGAAAAACCCCCTGCACTATAAGAGAAGATCAGGTTCATGACCACCTGAGGAACCTGAACATACAGAGGTCTATGGGACCTGACGAGTTGCATCCCAGAGTCCTGAGGGAATTGGCTGATGTAGTTGCCAAGCCACTCTCCATGATATTTGAAAAGTCATGGCAGTCAGGTGAAGTCCCCAGTGACTGGTAAAAGGGCAACATTGCACCCATTTTTAAAAAGGATAGAAAGGAGAACCCTGGAAGCTACTGACCTGTCAGCCTCACCTCTGTGCCTGGGAAGATCATGGAACAGATCCTCCTTGAAGCTATGCTAAGGCACATGAAGAACAGGGAGGTGATATGAGACAGCCAGCATGGCTTCACTAAGGGCAAGTCCTGCCAGACCAACCTAATGGCCTTTATGATGGAGTGACTACATCAGTGGACAAAGGAAGAGCTACGGATGTCATCTATCTGGACTTCTGTAAGGCCTTTGACACACTTTCCCACAACATCCTTCATCCTTCTCTCTAAATTGGAGAGGTATGGATTTGATGGGTGCACTGTTTGGTGGATGAGGAATTAGTTGGATGCTTGCATCCAGAGAGTAGTGGTCAACAGCTCAATGTCCAGATGGAGATCAGTGACAAGTGGTGTCCCTCAGGGGTCTGTACTGGGACCAGTACTGTTCAATATCTTCATTAGTGACATAGACAGTGGGATCGAGTGCACTCTCAGCAAGTTTGCTGACCACACCAAGCTGAGTGGTGCGGTTGACACGCCTGAGGGATGGGACGCCATCCAGAGGGACCTGGATAGGCTCAAGTGAGCCAGTGTGAACCTCATTATGTTCAACAAGGCCAAGTGCAGGGCCCCACACCTGGGTCAGGGCAACCCCCGGTACCAATACAGGCTGGGGGCATGAAGGGATTGAGAGCAGCCCTGTCCAGAAGGACTTCAGGGTACTGGGGGATGAAAAGCTGGACATGAGCCAACAACGTGCGCTTGCAGCCCATAAAGCCAACCGCATCCTGGGCTGCATCAAAAGAAGCGTGGCCAGCAGGTCGAGGGAGGTGATTCTGCCCCTCTACTCCGCTTTGGTGAGACCCCACCTGGAGTACTCCATCCAGCTCTGGAGCCCTCAGCACAGGAAAGACATGGACCTGTTGGAGCAAGTCCAGAGGAGGGCCACAAAAATGATCAGAGGGCTAGAACACCTCTCCTACCAGGACAGGCTGAGAGAGTTGGGGTTGTTCAGCCTGGAGAAGACTCCGGGGAGCCATTATTGTGGTCTTCCAGTACTTAAAGGGGGCTTATAAGAAAAATGGAGACAGACTTTTTAGCAGGGCCTGTAGCGACAGGACAAGGGGTAATGGTTTTATGCTAAAAGAGGGTAGATTCAGACTATATATAAGGAGGAAACTTTTTTATAAGGACAGTGGTGAAACAGCTTGCCCAGAGAGGTGGACGATGCCCCATCCCTGGAAGCATTCAAGGTCAGGGGCTCTGAGCAACCTGATCTAGTTGAAGATGTCCCTGCTCATTGCAGGGGGGTTGGACTAGATGGTCTTTAAAGGTCCCTTCAAACCCAAACTCTTCTATGACTCTATGATTCTATGATTTCTTTTTCTTTAAATCATCAAAATGCATTAATGCCATTAATTACAAAAAAAAAACCTCAAACAAAAAAAACAAAACAAAAATGAACTCAAACAGATTTCTTTATACGTATATAGGTCTGATAAAACACATAAGGAAAACTATGTAAAGCATCTAACAGAATACTTTAAAACAAGTTGCCATTACTCTTAATTCCTGATAATGAAATAACCATCGTTCAAGTCAGTCTCTCTACAATGTGTGAGAACCTGTTTATATTCTTGAAATAGCCTGTGAAAAGCTTGTTTGCAATTAAGAGTGATGGTATTCATAGGACAAAAACCTTTTTCAAAGGGAATATATCTCAGGCATAGATGTATTTTCCTTTTGCTATGGCTGTGAATGGAACTTAAGTATTCAGCCTTACCTACCCTGCATACTCAAAAATATAGAGCTAGATCCTGTGAGTATCATAAGGAAGGACTAGAAATATATTTCAGACTCAAACACATTTTAAGGTTTTGCATCTGCCTTTTGGGTTTTGACCTTTTAGAATTCACAGTTTTCACTGTACCGCCGAGGACAGAGAACTTACTACAGCTAAAAAGAAGGAGTTATAATCACATGTGTTCAGGAGCTTTGGCCCTTAGAAATGCACCAAATATCTTTACCTTACAATAGAATTGGATTGATCGCAACACCATCAGGACAGCATAGAATATAAATAGAGATATAAATACAGGGAATGACCTGACTTCCTTTTTAGCTCTTTTCTATTTTAAAGCCCTAATATATTAAATCAGAGAGCTGCTAAACCCATGCCCTGCCATGGATACATTTGTTTTCACTGAGCCTTACTTCTGTTATGTCCTAAAAATTTAAGGTTATACAGTACCGGCACAGTAATAAAATCATAATTATACTGTTAGCAGTTTGGCTGCATGATTTGTTTCTCCTTCCACTAAAACCTGAAATGGAGCAACTGATCAATCAAAACAAAAAAATCACAGATGAGTAAAGCCAGCTGTCTTCAATTTGCCCATTGCAGTGTGAAATTGAACAAATGCAGCTTTTTGAGGGGGAGCTGTGTTTTGTGGAAAAAACATTTTATTAACATATTAAGTGCTTAGGAGTCACACTGAGAAAAGAGTCTGTCTTTTTCTCCTGTGGTATCAAAGGTGCCCATCATGTTTATAAACAGCAGTCCTGCACCACCACTTTCTGTAACTGAGGAATTGATGAAAACACTTGTCAGCATTTAAGGTCCAGGGCATGATTTTCTTTAAAGTGCATCGTGACGGTACTCACTTTCTTTTGCTGTTTGTCACCCATCGAGTTTTAAAAGGGCATGGGTTGTTGTTCCTTTAATGTAGCTCCTTCACGGTGTAAGGCTTTTGCCTCTGGAAATTTACCTGCCTTCTGATAGCTGTTTTTTCTCTCACATCTATAGGAATCAATTAACCCCCACAGATTTTACATGAGTGTTTGCAGGGTGGATGAGAAGGAGCAGTCAAGTGCTAGGTTTTTTATCCCTTGTGTGTCACTCATCCTCTAATCTAGTTCAGACAAATGAACCAAGATCATTTAACTAGGAGTTACTGCTGCTGCATGAAATAAAATCTCCTCCTCCACTTCTGCTTTTCCTTCTCTCAAATGGTCATATCTTACTCCTTTTTTCATAGAATCATAGAATAGTTTGGGTTGGAAGGGACCCTTAAAGGGACCCTTTGGAGTACATGCTATAAAATCAACACAAATGCTCAAACAATTTCATTTCTTCTCTTGTTAACATGTCCTGCCCTGCTCTGCCTAGGGCTCAGAGTCAGGGAAGTTTCCGTAGGACAAATAAAGAAACTTACAGTCTCTCTACGTGAGCTATAGTGGGAGCAGGAGATGGAAACAGGAGAGGGCGGGCATGCTTAGCCAGGCTCCTGGCCTCATTTCCAGGATGACCTGTCTCCAATGCTTTGCTTGTTTCCGGCTCAGGGTAGGAGAAATCGGCTTATTCCCCACATTTATGTCTTTGTAGTCTTCAGTCAATGAGGTGGAAGATAGAGGTAGGCAGAGGACTTATGCTTCATTCAGCATTGCCTTTATCCTTTGGTTTGCAGACAGCTGAAACTGTAGGAAAATGACCAGTCTGTTGATCAGACATTAGTGGGAATGAAAGGCCACATTTACCTAATAAACTACATTGAGGAGAAATGAGCAGGGATTTGTCCAAACCCTCAATTTATATATTTCAGGTAGAGGAAATATTATGGCCCTTGGAATGTATTTATCTAGACATAGCTAAATATCTTTTATATGCTGTCACTTTCTTCTATTTTGCACAATAATTTCATTCAATTCTTTGTAGTCTAAACTAATTTCCTCCACCACAGCATTTTATTATTTGCCGATTGTCCCTAGGTAGCTTAATTACTGGTAAGAGGATAATGAAGTAAACCTGGAGCCAATATTTAAGTAGAGTGGAACTACTCAAGTGTAATGAGCATTTTAAATTTGCCTTTTAGTACTTTATAAAGACCTATAACAAAATACCACCTTCCCTCCTGCCTTGCCTTTTAAAATGCTGTCAGGAGTTGGTACACTGCAATTAACACCGAGGGGCAATGTGCCTGCCAGGAGGGGGTGCTTTCTGCTGGGCAGGCTCTTCTGGGGCTCCATTTGCTCTCATAGTATCTTCACTAAAACAGAAAAACAAGAACACTGGGGTCTTAAAAGGTCTCCTGGTGTTTCTTCTTTGCCTCAAGGAGACCATTATGAGTTAAGTCTTGATGTCCTCACACATTCTAACAAAGTTCATTATTTTCCACCTACTTAAATACTTGCCATAATGTCAATTACATCAGCTAGACTTCACTCTTAAATGTTTTGCTTTTCCTGCCTCTTTTGCAGCAGGCTTCAAACCAGAGCTGACTTCGTTTCTAGTGACAAGAAGACTCCCTGTACTCTCTCACACATGGTCTGTGTGATGTCAATCCAAGTGAGAAGGAATGGCCCAGGCACTGGCATGTGCTTGCTCATGGCTGGATTGAGGGTTCCTCCTTGATGTGCACCCAGGGTGCTCCTAGGCAGCGCCTGTGCTGGCATCAGGAGGGACTATATCTCCTCTGGGCATAAGGGGGAGGGAGGAGAGGATTTAGCTCTGTGCAGTTAGCTGTGCTTTGCCTCTTACCTTCCAATTCAGATAATGAGTCCTGCCCTGTTTCATTGACTGGCATAGATGTAGCCCAAAGGACTAAGCTGAAACTTGAGTGATAGCTTCTCTTCTGCGATTTCTTTTCTTTGTAGACTGACTTAATCAGCTAGGGCCCAGTAGGTGACAGCAAATGGTGCTTCATTTCCAGCTGATCACATGCTATATAATATACATAACAAAGGCTGAAGCCTCAAACCATACTTACTGGTCGGAGCCTCATGGAGTCTATAAAGATGTGATGCCCTCAGCCCCATTTCTTGAGTGTTTGAAGTGTTCTCATTTTATAGCTAGGGGACTTGGTATGTGAAAGGTGCTCTATAAGCTATTACTTATGGGCAGTCTTGTATGAACTAAATTTTCAATCTGTTCTTTTAAACCATCAAATTCATTTTGATGCAATTTAGAAAAATGTATTTCGGTCATGAAGGATTTTATTTTAATAAAAGTAATAAGGGAGCTTCAAGGGTTGTGATTATTACTGGATAACCACATCCTTGGGGAATTAGAACCATTTAGATACTCTTTCTATCCAATTAAAATATGACACTGTGGGATTAAATGTTAGGACATATACCAGGAGTAATGATTTCATGCCTTATTAGGCGCAAATAAATGTTAACAGGACAAGAAAGATAACAGGCCAAATTAACTCTTGGGGCAAGTGGGACAAGGTTCTGTTGAATTCTGAAGGCTTTCTGTGCCCGACATGCCACAACTGGATTCAGCCAAGTAAGCTTTTATGGCTATGATATTTATGGTGCATACTGACTCTGTTGTAGATGTATATTGCACCATAATTCAAGAAGACTCAGCTCACAGACTGAAGATCCATCCGATGGTGACAACACTGATCTTGCTCAGGCTTGTTTTTTACAGGGGCTGGCTGAGCAATGTCGACAGGGGCTAACAGTCCCTTTGCTGTGGGTGTGAAGCACAGCACCAGGGACATCTAGCACATGTCTCTTAATGGACCAGTGGCAGTGGGTTAAATCCACTACGACTAGCACCGTAGCATTTCATTGCAGTCACCTTGCTTTCCAACGGCACTCAGTCTTCCGTCAGACTCCTTTCTGAGAAAAGGGAAGAACTAAAACTTCACCAAGTATCACTAAGCGACAAACCACCTACATTATCTGATAGTAAAAGCTGAGGAGAGGAACCGGGATTCATTCTGACCCTGCTGAAGGGGTTCAGCTCCGAAGTCTGTTCTGGGGAGATACAGTGAGCCATCAGCAGTCAGGAACTGACCCTTAAAATCTGCAGTTGCCTGAACCTCACAAAAATGGCAATGGCTGCAGGGCTGCGCTCCTCTCCTCCCCCCTTCAACCAGTAGCACAGTGAATATCCCCATGTGGGAAGGGTAACAGAGATTGTCCTCTTCTCTCCAAATGGATTTAAACTGACAAAGGACCCCAAATGTTTATTGGTCTATTCTGTGAAAGAGTTTATTTCAGCCCCTTCTGTTGACACTGGTATATTTTACATGGAAGGAGTAAATAAGTGCTAATGAAGAGCACAGAGAAAGACCAGCTCTGTAACCCAAGACACGCTTACTTGTGTAGGAGGGGGAGATCAGCCTGCAGCGAAAGTTTAGAGCACAGACTGGAATTCAGTCTCTCCTTCAGCAGACACACGACTTAACAGGCTGTAGCACCAGTCTCCCTACTTCGCTTTGGACAAGTTAATACTTCTTGCATCTTTCACAGATTTCTCAGATCCCCTTCAGCTCAATAGAATTATGTGTATGCTTAAAGGCAAGCATGCAATTAAGCTGATTACTTCATTTAGAGACAGATTTATATAACCGTCCTTTATCTGAACTAAGTTTTGCACACCTTTAAATAAGAAACTCTTATCATGGTCTTCATATTACCTTTCCCTAAAGTAGGATTATTTCTAAAGCTTGGAACTGATATGTCATGTTACATATGCTCAAATTGTTTAGGTTATATAAGCATGACAAATCAGCTGAAGGCAATTTGCTAAGCAGCTTCATTTTCCTTCAAACCTACTCAAACCTTTTGGCCTCTCTTAAAGAAGGTGAAAATGGTGACCAATCCACATTATTTTTGAAAATTGGGGCAGCTAGGAAAAGAATGGATGGGTAAAGGCTAGCAATCAAATCTCTCAAATGTAGCCATGGTGTATCTACTGGACAGCAACAGTCCTTGTTTATGACAAAAAGATACCAAATTTAAAATACAAATCTCTGTAAATGAGAAATGGCTGTCATTTAAAAATAAAATAACCTTCTTGATTCTGCAGTTTCAGGAAAGAAGGTGCCTTATGATTTATATCTTATTCTGATCATGTTTCTAACTCTTCATTTTTATTATGTGGTTATGAATTTCACTATGTACCAACTCAAAGGGCATACTTATGCTGATCGCACTGGGCAAAATCAAGTGACTGTTGTGGCATTTTGTAGTTCAGATGGATCACAACTGTGGGTTCAAAGCAAGCTGTGAAAGACTTGAAGTAGTTTTCACTGCTTCACAAATCAATGCTGTCAAGAGCAAATCTTGATCTTTATGCAGTTTTAGTTAATTTGATAAAAACCTTTGGCATGGCAAGGTAATTTAAAGACGTATGGAAAAGACTTGGCTATCTAAGTAGTTTCTGTCAGTTTTGACAAGCAGCCATGATTCTATGATGGAAAGTGAGTAAAGGTCCATGCAAGTCTATCAAACTTCTCTGTAGCAGTCAGAAGGGTCTGAAGTCCTATCCTGTTCATTCACCAGACAAGGTGAGCTGCAACCTAAAGACTAGCATCACAATTTACTTTCAGACTGGCTGAAGAGAATTTATTTTTTAGCAGACTACATAAAAAGTCTAAGGTTAACATACGGATTTGCTGAAAGTCTACTGTGCTAGCGACTTTGTACTGGTAGTGTGCTAGAGTAAGAATTTGTGGTGCTTGGAGGACTCATCTTCTGCTTCTGCAAACCTACTTGAACTGACTTGAACTCTAAGAAAAATAAAAAAAATATGCCAAGCAACTCCCTTCAAGATAGACCTATCCATAGAAATGAACTTGTACCATAAATTTGCATAACTTCAAAGTGTTTTGAATAAGATGTTAACATTTCCAGTAAGCTTTCACACCTCTAAAGTTAGCATGTTCTCCAGCTGATTTATGAAGTGCATCAGTGAGATAACCCAGTCAGATCACCCGATCAAGTGTCATGTTTCACTTTCATGTCACACACTGACCAAAGTGGTACAACCAGCTCACAAGTCGTAATATCTTATAGCATGCTGACTGTGTGTCCTGTGGCATTAATACTAGTGACACAAATGTGATGGGCCTGCTCTGTGATTTGGACACAAAAGACATGAATATTGGCTTCATGTATGATGGCTAAAATTTCTGTGCTCCAAAAGCCATATTTGTTCTGCTTTAAAAAATGTCTTTAATGTAGATATGACTAAGTAGAATTCAGAATAGAAATGTTTTTTCTATACTGCTGGTGTGCATCGTCTTCACAATGGGTATGATATGGATGGATAGAAGTATTGCCTGCAAAGAACACAGAGCTGAATGAAAGAGAAAGCATCACTACCCACATATACAACAGGACACACTTAAGTTCCAGTTGGGAAAGTTAATAATGATTTAGTGTTGTTACCTAATCAAGTTTAACTTCGGGATTTATAAGGAGTAGGATCTTAGCTAGCATTTGACAACTAATAATCCAAATTCCAGACCAACAAACACAGATCATGCCATCATATTTGTTAAGAAGCAAGTGAATGCCTGAGGAGACACAGACTTCATTCTTAGTGCAAAGGCATGTCTGAGCATGGAATTATTCAAGAATATCTATTTCACTTTAAATTTGCATTTCACTATCCTGAAATTCAGGTGTTGACATGCCCTAATTTAAGGAATGACAAATAAAGACCAGTGTTCTTTATAATGAGACCATTCAGTTTGGGCACAGATTCTGAGACCTGAGTTTCACTTGGAAACTTACAGAGGAGTTATTTTACTGAGAAAAGTGATCCTAATCACAATATAGGTTTTGGGGCCTTTTTTTAATTACACTATGGAATCTCTGAAATCTCCGTGGCTGTGTATAGCAATATAACCATCTAATAAAAGCAAGGTTAGATTTTAGTGTGAGATTGCATATTTCAAAATCAAGAGATCCTGAGCACAATACTTCAAGTTTGATTGCATGTTATTTGGTACTAGGCTCATAAATACACACCACAGCGGCCCTGGTGACATTGGTCATGGGCACAGGCTGTGGATTCTGTTACTCACCTGAGGACTCTGTGCTCCACATATGCAGAAGCAAAAGCCATTCTTCGATTTGGAAAGCTTTCATCTGACACCTTCAGGCAATGAAAGAGGCCAGGGATCACAGAAAAGAGTTTCTAAGCAGAAATCTGCTCAAAGTAATCTTTAAAGCTACTTAACTGTTGTTTAAATTAAACCCTCAAATTTTACAGTACCAAGGGCTCATAGCTATTAAGAACTTTAAAGCAAGAAAATTTGCCTTCTTGTGTTCCCTGGCACATCTCTGACTTGCATGGGAATGCGTATGTGTGCTCATCTAGTAGCAAAATCCAGCGTGAAAACTGGCAGTCTCAGAAAAGGCTAGAACAGCTCCTGAAAGGAGCTTTTGAACCTAATGTAGCTGCCCTCAAAGAAAGAAACCCAGCATGTCATTTTAAAAAGGATTTTACTTTACAGCTTGAGCCTTAAACTCAATTGCAGAATCAAAACTGGAGAAAGGCACTGATTCTGTGCTAATATATAACTACATAAGGCTGTTGTGATCCTACTGCAGTCTGTGGAGTGACATATGTAAGACTAATAAGCCACATGAAATTTTAATACCTATCAGAATGCAGTCTTCACTGAGGCTTCTTGACAGTACCACAATACTAATATGAAGTAAGGACATAATTGACTCTTTAGGAATGCATGTGAAAGACAGAATCAGATGTATTGGATAATACCTTGGTTCTGCTAAAGTCAGTGTGAAATTCTCTCTTAAACTTCAGTGGGTCCAGGATTTAATCCATTATATTCATCAATAACACAACACAATTATTTCTTTCTGATTTACATTCTTTTGCATTAAAATTTGTCATCTATAATAGCATTTTAGAGCTGACTTAGAAATACTGCAACTTATGATTTTTCAACAATGGACTACTCATAAATATTATGAGTACTGCTACTTTAAAGCATGAAGGCATTTTAATTGGATTGCATAAACAGAGTACACAGCACAGCTTACAAGTAAGATGAGAAGAATGAATATGAAATGGTAATCCTTTATGTAATCATACTCATGATAGATTATATCTGGTTTTCTGGGAAGACAAAGGCTGTCGTATACAGCTACTGGAGCTGAACAACACGTACTTTTCCCAACCCTGCAATTTTTTTGATTTTTAGCAAAACACGGTGCAAATCAAAAGAGTCAAAATCTCAACAATTCTCATGAATAAAGAGTTTGAAAAAAAAAAAATTACTTGGGTCTGCCAAAACATTTTTTTTTAAATATTAATTCAGAATTCTTATAACTGACAAACTAGCTGAAATGTTGAAATTAAAGAGCATGTTGATCTAAGCACACCATATTTGTCTAAATGTCAAACTTCGGAATTCGTGTTTCCTTAAAATAAGGAAGAAATCCAGCAAACTCCTCAAAAATATTCTCTTTGAAAAATTATACAGTAAGAAATAGTGACCAAAGGCTTCATGAATATGTCTAAGGGGGTCCTTGGTAAAAGTACTTAAAAATGAAATAAAATGCAAGACTTTTGGCACTTTCTCACGTAGTATCCTCATTGAAAAGCTGATGAAGTACAAACTAGGTAAACGAAGTACAAACTAGGTAAGTGGACAGTGAGGTGGATTGAAAACTGGCTGAACAGCCAGCCCAGAGGGTTGTGATCAGCAGTGCGACATCCAGCTGGAGGCCAGCCACTAGTGATGAGCTCCAGGGGTCAGTACTGCAGCTAATACTGTTTAGCATCTTCATTAATGACACGGACACTGGGACAGAGTGCACCATCAGCAAGTTTGCTAATGATACAAAACAGGGAGGAGTACCTGATACACTGCTTGGATGTGCTGCCATCCAGGGGGACCTTGACAAGCTAGAGAAATGGGCAGAAAGCAACCTCATGAAGCTCAACGGGGAGGAATAACCCCAGGCACCACGCTACACTGGGGCTGGAAAGCAGCTTGGCAGGGAAGGACCCGGGTGTCCTGGCAGGCAAAAAAATTGACTATGAGCCAGCAATGTGCCTTTGGAGCAAAGGTGGCCAACTGCATCCCGGGCTGTGTTAGGAGGAGAGTTGCCAGCAGGATGAAGGAGGTGACAATTCTCCTCTACTCCGCACTGGTGAGGCCACACCTGGGGTGTGGAGCTTTGGGCTAACCAGTAAAAGAAAGACATGGACTTGCTGAAGTGAGTCCAGTGAAGGACCACAAAGATGCTTACAGGAGTGAAGCATCTTTCACACAAGGAGAGCCTGAGAGAGCTGGAACTGTTCAGCCTGGAGATGAGAAGGCTCAGAGGGACCTTGTCCCTGTATATAAATACCTGAAAGGGAGGGTAAAGAAAAGAGCGCCAGGCTTTTCTCAGTGCTGTCCAGTGACAGGACAAGAGGCAATGGGCACAAATTGAAATACTGGAAATTCAGTTTAAACATAAGAAAGCACCTTTTTACTGCAAGGGTGGTTAAACAGGTTGCCCAGAGATGTTGTGGAGTATCTGTCCTTGAAGATACTCAAAACACAACTGAACACGGCTCTGAGCAACCAGCCCTCACTGACCCTGCTTTGAACCAGAGGTTGGACTAGAGGTGCCTCCCCTCCTCAGCTGTTCTGTGATGCTGTTCCATGGTTTTCTTTCAGAGCATCAGCGCTACTCTTAAGAAAAATAATTGTCCCATGACTGAGGTCCAAATTCATCAGCTCTCCTGGGTAAGGTAACAGAAATAATTACTGAGTTCACAGTGCCAGCACAGTGTCAGTGACAGTGAGCTGTGTAGGAAGAAGATACGTTTTCTGCCCATCTGAAACTGAAGTATTTTTTCTTTCAACAACTTGAGAGCAGAGTGTTGAGACAAGTGAATACAAGGGAACACCTGCAAACACCACTGCTTATCAACAACATGGTCAGGGTGGGGCACAACCGGCAAAACTACAAAACAGAGGCAGCATCAACTTCACAGGCTTAAAACCAAAAGCTTTATCAAGTGTTTTCTAAACCAGTCTCAGATAATGCAGTATAGCCAAAGGATATTAATGAGAACTAGAATGGCCACATTTTTCTGTAGCAAAACCAGTTTTCTTCTGATGTTCCTGTGGGAGGTTGATGAATTTCAATGATAATGTTATCATTGGACTGGTTATGCCTGATTTTTTACCAGAAATTGAGATTTAAACTTAGTACATTTGTCACAACTGTATTTTATATCTCGAAGTTTGTTCCTGGTATTATGTGATGTTTTAATGAAGTCTTATATAGACAGCAATGTCAATAAGCAAACTATGTCATTACACATCGGTATTCTTGTCTCTTATAGGCCTTCATAGACCCTGTCTATGCTAAATGCCAAACCTGTGTGAAACGTCTACTCTGAGACACGGATCTGTTACTTCTTCCAAATTTCTATTTGGAAATTTGGACCAGTTTTTGAATAAACTTTTCAGCAAAATTGGTTTCCTTCTTTGTAAGAATGTGTTTCAAGTTTGATTTTTAGGCAGAACAATACAAATCTCTGTAGCTCCATACAGTTGTGTTTCCAAGCAACATAAAAGGAGCCTCTGGGGATTTGTCTGTACGTACACTCCAGTCAAAATTCACAAAATAGAGCCTTGCATGAGCTACAGTAGAACTTAAAAACTCCTTGAAAACTTCATGACTACAAGGAGAAAAAAGTTGTGTACATATATGCTAACCTCACCATTTTGTTACATTTCTATAGACATTCTGTAAACAAAAAGGAAAAATAAAAGATGTCTGCTAGAGTATTTGCAGTGAAAGGTCAGAACATCTGATGTCTCTGTTCCTTTGCTGTTATTCCATAGGAGTAGCAGATACCTAGGAAGCTGAACATATAGTAAAATTCTTCATTAAGGAATGCCATTATGAATACCACAATTCTTGATATCATCAGGATTAACTGATACAAAGGTTTTTGTATTTGACAAGAGAACAAAAGAGAGACCACTTCAGTTGGTGCCATCCTGTCTGCACAAAGCTCCTTTTGACTGTCAAAGATTTCTAGAGCTATCTTTTCCAATACTAGGCATAAAGTGTGACCAGAAACATCAGTTCATGTTTGCATGCAGTTTACACTTGTGTACATTGTAATCTTGAACTATAAATGTTGGATTTACCATAAAGAAATGGATGTTGCAATCAAAAGAGCACATCTTGATTTGAAGGAAAGAAAACACAACAAATGAATACAGCCTGAGGGAAATAAAAAGCAAAAGGAACAATGCCTATCCCAAAGCCAGGAGTGGTTCAAAAAGGAGAGAAAGTACTAGAAGAATAAACATTTGTAATGGAATCTTTTTTGCTTCTGGCTTCCTGCAGCACTCCCTGTGCTGCTTAGACGTCAATGGTAATGTTAGACTTTGGCCTCTGCATTCAAGAGAAATCCAAACATATTTAGCCAAGCATATTTAGAATGATTTAGCTGCAGTTATGAAGTTAAATTAAGAATAGGATATGTTGCAGAGAATAACTCTTCAGTATAATTAGGATCATGCCATCAAGTGGTAAAAAGATTTTAAAAAAGTGAGGCCATTACTACTCTCAATTTCAATATAAATCGCCACAATATGAGATGTGAACTGTGATCTTGTGCTAAACACTATTAGCAGGGCCGAAGCCACTGTTCCGCTGACCAAAGTACCAAAGCAAGCTATGGATAACCTTTAAAGGTTAACCTTCCCACTGGCCAAAGTATCAAACCAATCCAGTGGTAGCCTTTAAAGGTTAAGCTTTAATTTATTTAGTGTATTGTTAAGTTATATTTTGTTTAAATTTTTCTTCTCTGCTGTGGACCTCACACCCTCCTGAAATCTGATTTTGACTAAACAAAATTAACAGCAAAAGGCACTACTACCACTTATTTCTGGAAACAAACAAACCGAAAAAAAACCCCACATGAGGAAAGAAAAAGATTTTTATATTTGTATTTGTATTGTGTATGAAATTCTGTATGCAGGTCTCTGGGAAACAGCCTCTGAGGAGTCACAAACTATTTATCCTATAGAGCGAAAATATGTCCTTATGGCAAACTTCAAGCAAGGAAAGCCAGGTTGCATGTTGGTAGCAAGCAGCAGTGGCTGCCTGCGACTCTTATACACTCTTGAGTTTCACCAGGTGTTCGAGGGACACTGGTCCCTGGGGCTTTCTGTGGGAGAGGAGGGGGACCAGTAGCAGTTTGTGTGAGTTGAGCCATCGAGACCTGGCCCAGACTGGGAAGCACGGCAGGGAGAGCAGGGTGCTTGCTTCCCCTGAACGGGCTTGCCCTCCTAGTGGCATCATGACCTGCATTTGAACCTCTCAGAAACAGTGGCATTTGTCTTCCTCTAAATCCTCTCAGGGATGAAACATAAGAAACATTTCACTTGTCAGGACTGTTTACTACTTGTTGAAGTAAATGTAAATCTGATGTTTCTATAAGCAGGAGCTGACGGCTTTATTTTGCAATGGTGTATCCATAGATTTCTTGGCATTTCTTTTTACTATTTTGACACTAGAAGCTCTTTCCTGTGATTTAGTGTCAGAGCTGTAAGGTCATCTTGAGCTGTTTAGACATTTTCTAAATAGCAGACCTAAAAATAAGAAGCAATAACACTATAAGAATGATCTGAAGTGTTTAGATATATCTCACGACCGGTGACTACTTCTCTGTATCTACAGTGTATCCAAATTATTATTTATTAAATAAATATATTGCTAGTGATCCAATGAGGATCCTACAGTGACACTGTGTATGATATTAAGCAACAGCTGCTACCTCTAAAGGATTTACAATTTGAATAGATCAAACGTAAAATCAAAGCACACAAAGCACCAGAGAATGCAGAATGGAAATTACTGATCCTTCTTTGAGCAGTCTTTGCAGTGTTTAAATTTTAACCAAGTGACTCCCTCCTCCTCCTTCTTGTGATTTGAGTGCTTGCCCTTTGGACTCTGACAACTCCATATGGGAGGTTGCTGACAAGCCAGAAAAGACCGGAAGGCTTCCACAGTCCAAAACAGTTCTGCCACTTAAAGGGCTCTCCTAGTCACCCTACACAACAGTCCTGCATATGCTAATTGAACACTGACTTCTATTTAATAATTCTGCTTGGTTTTTTGACTGAAAGTGAACTGATTCAGTTTAATTACATGGTCAATTAGCTATTAACATTTTAATTATAATAGCATTGTCAGTTGTCCTTAAGAAGTTATGCTCCTATAAAGACAATTATGCTTTAAGAGACATTTCACCACCTCATTTGCTGAAGAAAGAAGCAGGAAAATAAAATCAGTTATAAGGACTGCATTGTCTAAAAAAAAAAAAGATACTATAAGATTATGGGTTTGCTTTCTTATTCTGCTAAAGTATCCCGTCATCGTGCTTTCCAAAGGTTAAGGCTGACTAGGGCACATTGAACCTTTGGGACAACCAAGAGTAACTTCAGAGCAGCTATGATCTGGATTTGGCTGTGGAAAAGTTTGTTGTAGTTCAGCTACAGTGTTTAAGTCAATACATGCCAAAGCCATGGACTCCTGTTGAAAGCACAAAAGTTGTCAGAGATGTTCATGTTCTGATTGATTTGAGATGTGGAGCTATTTTGAAATGATTCAGAGTGTCACAAGGACATCAGTCTAGGAGCTTCTTTGTTACTGAGAGTTTATATCCTTTTATTCTTAATGGACTCTGTAGAGTCTCTGCGGTATCTCGTTTACATCTGGTTTGACTCAAACGGCTGTCACATTAACTGGAAAAGCAATGTAAAAAATCAGTAATTGCTACAAGTCGTTATCACCACCACAAACTTTTAATGTTTACTCTCAAAACTTTCTTTCTGTGTGCAGTTTTATCTATCAGCTGATACGGATTTTACTTTAAATCCTGTAACACATATCACAAGGCCTTCAGCTGAAGTGCACATTTAAGGAATAATTACAGCATACAAATTAATTTTATGACATTGGGATGTGTCAGTCCCATATTCATGTGTGCACATGTGCTTTTGCATTCTTTGCTATTGATATTTAGCCTTTACATTCATCAGCTAAGCTGTTTACTTCTACAGTGGCACAATTCTGTCACCTGCAGCTTCTAGTCCTCTTTTTCTGCATCCCGTTTGGCAAGTGCTTTCACTGCACTTTTTTCCATTCCCACTGTTCTGCTCATGATAAGGATTGTGGGTTTAGTTGGCCACTACAGCTGTTGCGTCAACTTGAGAAGGAAACTCCTTTCAGTTGTGGCATTCTGGATAAAAAGCTGTACACCGATGGCATGACCAGTAACAGAACATTGCTAGTGTACTCGTAGAAACATGCAGCCTCTGTAAGTATTTAAGATAATATTGTAAGGTATATTTTGCACATTTACAGAACCTTCTTCATCCTTTCCTGCAAAAAAATGAAACTAACTCAGTAGTGTTTGGAGATTCAGGGATATGTGAACATGTTGCTTAGGTTTAGCAGACTAGAAATTCTCGTATTTGCCAAATGAAATGGAAAACTCTAAGTTTTCCAAGCTAATGAATGCTGCAATGCCCCGAATCATTGCACAAGTATCAGAAGCCTGTGTGTAAGTATGACAAAGCTCCTCTTTTTGGTGTGTTTGAAAATTTCCTTGTCCTTCTCTACAGTTCTAGTGATTTCTTCCAAAGTGTTTTCACTAATTGTTAGATGGTTGATTATCATCATTTCCGATGATTAAAAGCTCTTCGGTATAAAATACAGTGAATAAAAAAGTGTCTTGCTATCAATGTGGCAGACAATTGGTTGCTAGTTACTCGGTACATTACAAATATTCTTCATATTCTGTCAAGATCTCTGCCCTGCACATGATGTGTTCTGGAAGTGTCTCTGAAAGCGTCTACCATATGAACAGCAGATGCAATATCAAGCCTTAACACATTTTTAACTGTTCGCTGATAATCTTGTTTGATGCATAATCTCTGAAAGTCATATTGATGTCTGGGCATAAAGTATTGATATCCATCAAGAACTTCAACAGGAACATCAGGAAGATTACACCATGAGGCCAAAGTTCACTTTATTTCCGAGGTATTTTATCAGGGTGATTATCTTGCCTGATGATATCTTGTTATTTTTAGAGAGAGATGGAGGATAACATTGTTTTTTGTGACGGAAGAACTCTTGTAAGTCACCTTCTTTCTTTTGACAGGCAATGAATAATTATAGAAATAAAAGATGACAACTTTCAGAAGGGTTACTTGCCGGATATGTCATGACTCATTCTTGAAGGAATCATATATGGAAGAATATTTCTGGATATGAGCTCAGATCATGTTTGTCTTCACAAGTTTTTTTGTCAAAAAAATCATTACGTAGTGCGAGGTCAGCATATTTGATGATCTTTAGGTTTTCTGAAAACGTGCAAGGATCACTTATTAAGAATTCCCAAAGAACCTACTGGATATATTTTAAACACAGTCCTGTATTTTCTCATCATATAATGAGCATACAAATGTGTCCACAGAACAACCTCTGGACCGTCACAGTGTGTGACCTAAAGCAGGTGTTAACCAGATATGGTTTTCTTATTCCAACCACATTCATCTCTGTCCCAAAACTGTGCCTCTGCTTTGGCAGAGCCACAATGGTGGAAGGAAAAAAAATTCTGAATCACTTTCATTATCTGAATCTCTTACAGAGAAGGCTTATTAGCTACACTAGATCATATCAACTTTCTTTCCCCTTTCTCTGCACACTTCCATGCGTTCTTCCCTGCAGTCTGATTATCCTCTGCTCCCTGAGCATCATCGTAATCCTGTGAGCAAGCAGCAGTAGGCCATGTGTGAAGAGCTATAAGAATTGTTGCAGATATATTAGTAGAACCTATTATATGCTTATTATTTTAATTTTAGGATGGATGGGGGGAACATTCATTACAACAAATGTCTGCAGCATAATTAAGAAATTCCTTATTACATGTTTTCTTTATATTTTTCTCACTTCAGATCTGTACTGATATATTTCATCTAGTCTTAGCGATGAAGGATGAATACAGAAAAATCAGAGGACATATTTCATTCAATATAAGTTTGTTCCTGTACAAGTTCTCCCAAATTGATCCAGTTCTACAGATGACAGCCAGTGTTATTCACGTCAAAACTTGTTCTTTCTATTTCAAAATTCAACACCCTTTTGTTACAGGATAGTGGTAATTTTTACTAAGCTTGTCTCTTTCTCATGGTGACATTTTGTTTAAATAAGAAAATCTGTGTAAAGTGGCTTTGTGCCTATGGGTGAATTTATTTGAAGTGTAAAATGTCAAACTGGCAACAGTAATAATCCTGTAAATTAGGTTTGTCAAGTAATGTACATGTAGACTTTTGATTCATCTAAGAGTGGAAGGATTTCTCCAACTCTTTTTCAAGAAACCTGAGTCATGAGCTCCCATTTCTTAATTGGTACTCTTGACAAAAGTGAGGAATACTCCAACATATAAAATTTATAAATCAGAAAATATTGAGCCTAGGGTAAAACTAACACCATCTCCCAGTTCAGCAATTCTCAGAAAGAGAAAAGATATCTCTATACATGGAACAGAGGTCATCACTAGAACATTATTTTCTAATTGGCAAACTGGGTTTATTGTGGAGGTGCTGCAAAACAATGTCCAGACAGTTGCATACAGTGCATATATGCATATACATGCTGTTACTCAGATTGTGCTGTGCAAGACAATCTAGAAAGGTCACAGTTACTGAGATGATCTCATCACACACCCTCACCTTGGAGACCAGGCACATTCCCGCTAGTATGACTGAAAATGCATAGGGAGGTCCCAGAGCCAGCAGGAAAACAGGGTGGAGCATATGTGGAGAAAACAAACATCGCCATTTGGCTGCAGCTGCTATAGCTGAAAAACCACCAGCACACCCAAGCTGGTCCCTTCTCTCTAATCTTTCCTTCCTCCTTTGCTGACTGGTGCTCCCCCTCAGGTTCTCCAAGTTCACTGCTTGGGTGGGCACTTTCTGATCCCTTTTGGTGAAAATGAGCTAAAATACCAAATATCTACTTGAAATATTTAAGTTTGGTTTGAAGGAACTGAGTTACAAAGTGCTCACCCAAGCAGTTTCCCAGCAAATCTGAAGGGCAGTAAGGAGTAAGAACCAGGGGCATGATCTTTTCCAACTCTATGACTTCAGCTAGACCATTTTAGAATAAAGTATTTTCTGTATGAAAGGAGAAGTAATTTTGTCTAAGTAATGAATTTAATTGCAGCTATTTTCTCTAAGTACAATGCCAATACTTTTCCTTCTTCAGAGACCTGCAATGCTAAAGTGGAGTGGGGCCACAGTTCTGTTCCTATTGAAGCTTTGCCACCTCTTACTCTTCAGTTGGTAGTCTTCTCCTTGATGTAACAGTGTCAACATGCATTTAGACATCTACTATGCTCTGTATTATTTGCATATGTAGCATGTAGAATACTATTGCATTGTATTACTATATTATTGTAATATGCATGTACTATTACATTGTACTATGCAACATTTTTTTGCGATGCTTTACCTGCCAGTCTTTCAGCACTGAAGTGGGATAATCAGCAGCAATTATTCTCTGTTACAGAGAAATAAATAGCTTTGTTGGTTTTATAGGACGCAAGGTAAATTAAAAATGCTACCATCCAAAAAGAAAGGAAAAAAGATAAATAATTTAAATTATTATTTATTATATGCATGCCATGTTAATCCTGTGGTACACACAGTAAATGTGAGTTATCTCCCCCTTCTTGCATGGAGAGTTACAAATCCTTGTGCCTCCTGAGGGGTAACACTGCTCTCAGACATCACTAAGCAGCTATTGCACAGTGAATTCTTGCCATTGCTTCGCTATGGACTTTCTCACAGACTCATATCATTATTCTCATTCTCTGCATTTGAGAAGGCAGGCTAATTATAGTAGGTGTGTACACCTAAACTAATTGGGAATTAGCTACATCTAGCTACACTGTACCACCTGGTAATGTCACATCACACGGTAATGTCACTTTACATGGGCTAAAAGAGACTAAGGAGGAATATTTTATCCTAAACTAACTGAGGAGTGGCCGTATGATAGGTCTCTGGCCTCAAAATAGCTTAGTGATCCTTCAAAGGATGGGGCAGAGAGGATGGAGAATCAGCCCCCAAAACACCAGCACTAGAAATCCATAAATGAACCTTATTAATCAATTTTCTCTTTCATCCATCATTTGCTGACGGAAATGCCAGAGGCGGAACTAGTCTATAGTTAATACATGCTAGAAGAAGATATCTGGAAAGGAGAGCTGAAAGAATTTTGTGACATCCCCAACCACCATCAGCTAAATAGGGACACGCAGACACCAAAAGGATCCATCAAAGGAATCAGCATATAGGTACTGTACCTCACTGCTTGTTGGGCACAATGCAAAGAATGCTGCAAATATTTTTATTATTAACTTATTCATCTGTTCTTTCTAATGGGCCATATAAATGTTAAATAATTGTTTTATCGTATACTTTTTAATCATAAAATGAATTTAAATAAAGTACAGGAAAGAAAAAACAAAACAAAAAACTTGATGTCTGCAAACCTTCCAAGTAAGTTTTGCTGGTAAAGGAAGCTGTCCAAATGTGTGTTTTTCCTCTTACCTTATAATGAATTAATTGCTTTGCACAGGCTTGTTTATTTTCAGTGTCACTGTAAGTTCTCTGTTAAAAATGAAATATTGTCAACAGCAGAACTAGAAACTAAGTGTATCTTTAAGTGACCCTGTTTGCCTGCCCTCTTTCTTATGTATTAAGAAGCTAAAGCATTACTCAGAGTTGGCTATTAGCCACGCTGCCTTCATTCAGAATTTATTTGTCAGATATTCCTCAGTGTTAAATGGTATAAAGTACATCACATTGTTTGTGAAGAAATCTCACCTTTATGATCCCTTTCATTTCTGCCTAATTGTCTAAGATAAGAATAGCTTGCTGTGCCTGAGGGGGAAATTTTCCATTACCGCTGAAAAGATAAATGGTAGAAAGCAAAATGAACCTGGCTCATTACAACCTTTTGAAAAAAAAACAGCAAATTGGTCTTCAGAAATGATATAATAGAGCTGACACTTTTAATAGTCTAGAGTTCAAATGTGACATTTTATATATTTTTTTCATAAAGTATAATACAAACAATTACAGATGCTGGCAATAATGAATGGTACTTAGTTTCTTTTACTAGCTTTACTCTGTAAGTTCCAGGGGGAGGAAAATGGTTTTCCCAATAACCATTTTAATGAGGAGAGAAAGGTTACATTTAAAGAAACATAACAGTCGTTTCGGTGTGTTTCTAGTCTTAATCTCTATAATAATTGCACTAATGCCTTTTGGTCTACTGTGGAAGTGCATAAATTGCTTAGAATGGTGAAAGGCAGACGGCTCATTTGATGCTTTAAATATCTGATGAGCTTTGGAGGACAGGGCTGAAAAAAGAGTGATTTCTCAGTACAGAACAGTGTTCATAGCAATGGCCAGTTTCTTACTTGGGATTCATTTAGATCAGTTACTTCTAAACGTATTTTCATTAAATGTGTTGTGTATTATTAATGCTTAACAGGTAGGCATTGACTTGCTGGAGTACTGATTAATATCACACATTTACATCTGAGAGTGGAGGGGTTTGAGTATCCATATAGCAGAACCATGGATCATTTAATTGAGGTAATGGATGTTGTTAATCTCAAATACTGTAGATCTATACTGAAAAAAAGGGAAGGTTTATCTATTGTCTGTGTCACATAAGTTTACTCTGGTATATTGTTCCAGATTAATGGAGAAGACCTTGCAAATATATTAAAAAACATGTATATTGCTGTCAATCTATGCACCAGTTCAGGAAAGTCCCTAACTATTTACACAAACTGTCTTGATTTCAGTGGGATTTAAAGTCTGTTTTAGGCAGGTTTTTAAAGCAATGCTAAAGAGAGGACATGACTTGAGGTCATAAGATTAAGATGATTTTTCTGACAGTTTAATTCCATTTGCTCACAGGTCTGCATCTGACAGTTATTTTTATCAATCTCACTTTCTGAAAAAATGAAAAAAATCTGGAAAGCACTGTTTGCACGTGATGCTCATTTGCATACAGTCAAACTTTTTGTATTTTCAAAGAGGATCCAGTTAATAGATTGACATTTGCCATGAACATTTTGATCATACTGATTAGCACATCTTCAACTCTGGGAAATGCCTGCATTTGTATGCAGGCTGAGGAGAGCTTAATACATTGCAGGTACTACCTAAACAGAATGCAGTAGAATGAAAACAATAGTAATAATTCACAGATATTCAATTATTGCCTAACACGACATTACACACATTTTTATGGATACTTATAACTAGAACAACACAAGCTCATTAGCAATGGGAGAAGTATTTTAGATTATTTTTTCGAAATGATTAATGCTACCTTTGCAATCTTATTGAGGTCAAATTTGTGCATGCATGTATGTGAATAAAAGAATAGATGAGTTCTGTACAAATAAACTTGTGTATGTCACCTTGCTTGTTCAATTCTCCCCCTTCCCTACAAGCAACCTCTGTGGTGTAGGAGGAATGAGGTCATACCCATTGAGTCGTAAAAACACAATTTGCAATCCTTCTATGTACATAGCTCTAATGGGAACAGGAAGGAGGTCCTGGGAACTGTGGAGTCTCTTTCTGATTTTGTGTCGTGCTAGGTCTCCAAATAAAGTAGAGCTGGTGCTGGCCAGTGGCTCCCAAGATGCTGGGTTCTCTTTTCCTTTCTCTCGTTCCCAACTCCTAGTCTTTGACCTCAGTCATCTTTCTTTTCAATTTTTCTTTTTTTTTCTGCCCCAGAATTGCACTTAATTTTTCCAGTTTCTGTGTCCTTTCTGCTTTCAGGCAGATTTTCATTTTTTCAAGGTGAGCTTTAACATTTTCCTGCAGTTAGAGACTTAGAGACACAGGAGCCAGGAGGAGAAAAACAAACACAACAAGAAACAGTAGCTCCTATGTATGTTAAAGGGTGGGTTGTACATGCTGCACTGTGAAGGTTATGTCAGCACAGCCCAAATGTACTTTCTTCAAACACTTCTTGAATTCTTACCCCCTTCAGCAGCAGTGGTTCAGTTATTTAACATCTACCACAGTAGAGTCAGTAATCCTGGCCACAGCCCCAGACTGAGACTGCGGCACAACTGCTCAGTAAATGACTCTAGATATCACTTAGCACATTGATCTAGGTTTGTTAGTATCTGGAGGTTTTCTTTCAATAATCATATGTCTTGCATTTAATTGACATACCTAATCGACATAGATTTCCCCCCCCACTGTTACCAGTCTTCTGGATCTCCAAAAGAGTGTGTTTCTTTTCAGCCATAACTCAGCTTCTCAGTATTTATCTGCAAAATAAGTGTCCACACTGCAGTGAGATTCATGACTGCAGCCAGCTTATGTGTCCCCAAGTCAGCTTTCAGCAAACCGCTTTGAATGTAGCCATGTAGCTGTAGGACGGTCTCCACAGCGTGCCTGGCTAGGTACCTCCAGACAGGTCTGCACGTCTGCGTGCACACCTGAACTCCCCCTCTCATTCTGCAGACCGGCTGGGCACCAGACAGCTCTGAGCTGGATAATATAGCATTGTTAGCACTGCACTGTGCCTAAATCCTTAATTCTCCTGAGACGCACTGTGTAATTAGTGCAGGATCAGTGCTGTGCTAATACAGCTCTCCAGTTTTCAGTTTCAAGCTTGCTCTTTACAGCCAGAGGAGTTGAGTGTATCTTCACATTTCCATCTATACCTGTCCTAAATGTTTACTCAGTGTCGCTGGCAGGTTTTGCACGCTACATGTTGAACCCCGTACTGCCAGCAGCTGCACTGGTATCAGACCTAACTAGTTTACAGCCTCCCAGGGTATAACTGCAGGATGGCAGTCACACCTGACAGCAGCAGAGAGAAGGCGGCATGTGGCAAAGGCCGAGAGTATTACCTCCTCCAAACCAGCTTTTACAGTGTGTGAAACTGGCCTAAAATAAAGTTTATTTTTCAAGGTGAAAGGTATATAAAGTGAACTTTTATGCTGATTCTACAATACCTCCAGTCTTCCTTAAGGCACAGACTTCAGTTCAAATGGTTTAGTGATACTATCCATCAGAGGGTTCAGCCTTTGCAATATATTTCACAGTAGTCCCTAGGTTGGACTCAGGCACAATATATCATTTTGATATTGCTTTATAGCCTGTTGCCAGCTGTATATTTATCTTATTTATTTATTTATTGGGAGAGAATGTGTGAAATTTCTATTAATGAATAATATATGGAATGTAACAAATAGAAACGAAGGGAAACAGGCGTATCAGTGAAAGGAATATCATCGAAGTAGTCATTGAGAAGTGCCAAAATTGGCTGTCAATTGTCACTCCAGATGACTTCAGGCTAAATGCCAAAGTGAGAAATTACTTATACACTTACTGGTATGCCTAAGGTTGGAACTGTTACGAACACTCGGGGCAGGGATACTGCCCACCATTTCTGCTACCTTCAGGATAAATAATCTGCATGACAGACTCTAATTTTTCTTTTTGTAATGTAAATCCTTAGCTGTGCAGATACACCCAAGCCAGCTTTAAAATATCGTGTTGCGGGACTTGTAGTAGATCAGCTGTAGTAGACAGTAGACACAGCTGGACCTCTGTGTGCATTATAAGCCTATAGGAGAAGCTGGATAAATTAGCAAGGAACCTGGTCCACACTGATGGCACACCATGTATTCACAACAGGACACTGCTGGTACTGAAATTTTGCTAGAATAAATGTAGCTTGGGGGTGCCCACAATGCACTGGACTCCATACTGCAGCATAGAGACACTCAGAAAGAGTCACATACCAGGCAGCTCCAACAATTACTGAATAGGGTCCTGGTTTGCTAAAACCTTAAGTAATAAATTAAGCGAGACCACTGACAAAAGCAAGCATAGGATGAGATGTAAGTACTGTGTGGAATCAGATCTACCTTGCTGTGGAGCTATGGAACATCAAGCTCACCAGAGTGTCTAGCTGAAGTATGATGGGTCCCTGGCGAATGATCTCTTCTACTCTGATACTATATGAATGGGTTAAGGTGAAGAAAAACATTGAGCTGCGCAGCAAAATTTCCTTTTTATAGCTAAATACAGGTAACTGTGGTAAATCCTCATATAGCAAACTCCAGAGGCTTCCTAGGAACTTGCTTAGTAACCCAATCAAAAGAAATTTGAGAAAAACTAGGACTATAATTCAAGAGGTAAAAAATATCTTCCTATCTTCCTGTCTGGTTTGAATTGCTAGAGGAAAATTTTTCTAGAAACTGTAGCTCAGTTTTGGCCTGTACTCATGGCTGTGAACAGAGAGTATCACTGACCTCCCACAGAGCCATGCCGGCATCCTGGTAATCTCTGCCCCTTCACCCCTTCCTCCTTTGAGTCAGCATCCTGTGAAGGAGGCTGGACAAGCATGTGTCCACATGGTGGAAACAGGATAGAGCAAATCCATGCTCAGAAGAGTCATTTCTTCTGGGAGAACGGCTCCTCACGGCTTAAAACTCAGCTTTCTACATAAAACAACCAATATTAATGCTCAAAAAAGTTGAATTGATCTCCTTTATTATTAAACATGGAAAATACCACAGCTGTTTTTATACTGTTATTGCATATGGTAAATAACTCTATTAAACTAATCCTAGAAATTTAATAAATCAGTAAATTGTTGCCATGTCTACAAATGCATTAAAAAAGCTTAAAAGCAAGAATTAAATATGAATTGCAATTCTTAATGAATAAATGTTTTATTCTAAACAAATTATCCCAGAAAGTCCCTTTTTATTTTAACGTACTAAAGTTATTTTCCCTCCATTTCTGTGTTCTGAGCAGAAAGGTCCATCCATCTAAAAATGTTGTGTGAGGAAAGATTCTTCTCTGCCAGTATTAATAACAAAGAAATCTAGTTTTTCTTTCTTCCCATTACAGCAACCTGTTCTGAAAGCTGAGATTTGAGGTAATCTCAAATGGAATGTTCCTTTACAAATTAGATTTTTTTCCTCTTGTAAAATCCCCTGATAGAGTGTTTCTGATGATGAAAGATGAAGGCAAGTAGTAAAGCTGACTGATTTTTTTTTCTTGCCAAACAATACATTCCCTGAATTTCAGTTCTGTTTCAGTTGGCCTGAAATCTTCACAAGACAGTTTCTATTTTGAAGTGCTGGTGGGGGAGGAATTCTGGATTCAGACAAGAGGCTACTCTTCTCAAATGGGAATATCACCGTTGGGAATACTCATGGATGCGCAGGTATAGAGTTCCCTCAGGAGATGAGGAACCTATGCCCAGTTCTGTTCTCTACTGAAAGTATTTGAACGTTCATTTTCTAGTCATATACCTAAAGTATCATGCTTTAGAACATTTGGGATACTTTAAAACCTTTGGACAGCTTTGTTCCACTTTGCATAAAACACAAACTATTGTCAGTGAGTAAGTGTGGTTGAAGAGCTTTGTGGTTGGAAGAGTCACTCAAGATGGGTGAGAACTTCCTACCAGCCTGTGTCCCACTGAGTAGCCTGACTGCAGTGTCATGGTCCTTCTAGCAAAATAAATATTTAACTATTCCTTGCAAAATGGAACAGTTACAGTAGCAGGATCTGCCTCAGTCCGGGACATCTAGCTTGGAAAAAGCATATGCCTGTCTTTTCTCATGGGAGGGAGAACATCTCAGGGAAGGGAGGGAACAAAATAGCAGATTCTTGCTTCCTCGAGTGAGTTCTTTCATGGTTCAGCACTGAGATAGGAAGCAAACATCTTACGGTTTTTTTCACTTGTTCTCCCATTTTATTTGATTCTACATTCTAAGGAAGGAACGCTTCTTCCATGTTGAACTGCATGACTGCCTGCTGCAGTGAAAAGGAAATCAACAGAGTTTAAAGGCATTTTCGTCTAGATTGATCTAGTCTGTTGAATTAATTATTCACACAGCTCTGGTGAACATATAGACGGATCTAAACAGACTTAAATACCAGAACTTTACTATTTGTAAAATAGTAAAATTTGTAAAATATGGTGTTCCAGCATCTGTTCTTTTCCTTTTATGTATGTGGTCTCTAGGTGCCTTCTTCCATTTCCATTCGTCTATTTCTCCAATCACACCTATTCATATACTGCATAGGTGCATTTTACTTTTTTTTAAAATTTCTTAACACAAACCTAGCATATTAACACGTTGCTACATTTTATTTCACTTGAGTTTTATCTTCTCCCATCTCATATACTAGTTTTGCCCTCTTTATTTCACAGAAAATTTTAATTCTGACTTTATTCAGAAGTGTCACAATGGCTCAGTTCTTTGGCATGGATAAGTGTGAGTAAAACTGTGCTAAATCAGGTTCTAAGCAAGAGCAACTCCCGCAAAGCTAAAGCTGTAGCAAACATGACAATACATTTCAGGAGAGGGGAACGGTAAAAAGTCATCTCAAGGACAGGAGTAAGAGGGATCTGAATAGTACAACTGCTCTACAAAAGGGGTGTAGTGACACTGTCCCAGGTTAAAACCTGGTTCCATGAAGAAAGTTATTTTCTGCATGTCCATATGGAATCTTCCACAGGGAGGTGAGTGGATTCTTTGGATTGTTTGTTTGTTTGTTTGACATGGATATGAATTAGGTTTAATGTTACTCTTCAAATACTGCTGCATCCTGCATATCCTTTGACATTGCAAAACAGTTTTGGAGTACCAAAACCCAAAAACCCGATGTGCATAGATAAGCAGGAGACAGCCAGATGTCATCCATGTTTCTCTTGTATTTCTCCACTGTTTTAGTTCTTGTTAATGTGTTTACTGTATACACACCAGATTGAGAGCCATGGAAATAAAACCCTATTATTCATCAAGAAGAGGACTAGATCTTATGCTGCACATTCCTTGAGATGAAATTTCATCTGATTAAGAGCCAGTAGAGTTTGTTTCACAGCACTTTTCCCAAAGGAAACAACGGTATGAGTTTTCCATGCAGATGTCCTTCAATCTCACTTTTGTGCCACAGAGAGGTAGGACTAGCTCATCTGTACATATTAGTTAGTATATTCTTTTTTCTTTCTTCTTCTTTTTTTTCCTTGTAATATAGACTAAGAATTGAAATTGTAGCTCTGCTCAGAAAGCTTGGGGTGTTAACATCTCCCCAGTGCACCTGAATGCACTCCAGGCACAGCTATTCCTGCCCTGGCTTCCACTCTAAGTTAAGATATGGTTGCATAGAGGTGACATGGCTGTTTTTAT
This sequence comes from Burhinus oedicnemus, assembly GCA_008921705.1. Classification (NCBI taxonomy): domain Eukaryota; kingdom Metazoa; phylum Chordata; class Aves; order Charadriiformes; family Burhinidae; genus Burhinus; species Burhinus oedicnemus. Next base: position 1,228,455 of record VFFE01007590.1, on the reverse strand, counting down.
GTACACTGTGTATTATCTCGTACCACACAGAATCTCAGCTGGCCACTTCAGCAGCTTTACATTTCCAGAGAAGTGCAGAGGGACCTTATCATGGTTAATAATAGGAGTCCATCAGTAACTTGGGAAAGCATCAGAAAGGAATTTCTGTTGCATAGCATAGAAAGGATGGGTCACATTTTAAAGACCAGGATCAGCAAAGGGAATTAAGTTACAGTTTTTACCTCAAGTGAATCTGTATTCAGGTTCTTATGTCTGTATACTTATTTTAGTTACAGTATTTATGTAACCCCTTGGTCAATTCAAACCTCTAACGGGAAAAAAAAAAGCAAGAAGGAGCAACTTTCCTCTTTTTTTGGAGAGCTATGTAACTGAATTCTCCTACAGTGTCAAGTAAGCAGTATCGACTTCTGTATGTTTTCTTAGCAAACCTTAAGACTACCACAAAATGGGTAAAGAGGCAATGTCCTAATAGCAATATGCACCCCAGAAAGGGCTTCCTATCATCTGGGACTTTTTTTCTCATCAGTACAATAGGATATTTGTATTAGGAGACTATAGCTGTTTTCTCCCACTTTTGAGGTTCCCCTCATTAATTTCCACAGGAAAGTCTCGGCTTCTTTCAACAAGTGTCGACGCTTCTGTTTCCAGAGGCAGTAATTCTGTGATGTGCTCAGTCTTGAACACATTGGCCTGAATTCTACATTCAGTGAGATTAGGGTGAAAGCTGTAGCTGTTTTCAGAGTAAATAATTGAGCAATAAGTAGATATTCTTTATATATGTCAGCCATGAATGATCTCCTGATTACCCCTCTGAAGACAGAATACACCAGACTTTGTACTGAAGCCCAACCCAGGAATCCTAGCATAGGCTGAAAGGCTGCAGGTGCCCCTGCTTTGGCTTTCCAACATCACAGGACTGGCTTAATCAAAAAGAGCTCCTTCATAGGAATGCTTCTTGTGAAAACTAAGTTTCATCTGATTTGGTTTCACCATTAGTCAGAGAACACCTGTGCATTGTTCCTTTTTGGCAGTCTTTAACCTCCAACATGGAGCAAGGACCAAGAGTCTTGTATGTACTTGTTATTCCTTCCAAAATTAAGAAGCTTGGAGTTGTTACTGTTGAAAGTTTACGTTTTCTCTTTTTTGTTTTTTGATATAATAAAAAAATCACATGAATTTATGCATAAAATATGTGTATGTTTCTTCTAGAATAAAAGTAATGCTCAAAAGGCTGTTTCAGTTAGCTTGGTGGTATTTTTTTTTTAGAAAGGAAGACTTGTCTTTGTATTTATGAAGCAAAATAATGTTACTGAGATCTCAAGATATTATATTCCCTGCCTTATCTTCTTCCAGTATGAAAAATAGATTGGCTCTGAATAAGAGTGTTCTCCAGGTTAGGAATGTAAGTCATGTGGATATGGTTAACAAGCTTCGATGGATGATGCAATACACATTTTTCTTACTAAAACACAGCTAGAAATAAAGTCTCCAGTTTTAGTATACCATAACAGTAGATCATGGGTAACCTGCTTTCTCACATTAATTTTAAGCTGGCACACTTCCATTATATAATGTTGACTTCAGAGTCAGCTCCTCCTAAAACTCTGTTGAAGGCATTAACATTGAATTTCAAAACTGTTGTAGAGGAAAGGAGAAATTGGATCTCCTTGGAATATTTAGGCTGCAAAGGAAATGCTATTATTTCTCCTGAGTTAGCAACTACACTGAGAAGGCTCACGCTCAAGTGGGAACATCTTGTATTTGGACTGATCTGGCAATATCCTCTACTCATAAATTGTTATAGAAAATTAACAAGGTACCAACTATCTTCATCATTAATAATCTGTCTACAGGACTAAAGTATGGGAGGCAAAAAGACTGTATGTGTGCTTACTACAAATAAATCGGTAATTAGAAGGAAAGTGTGAGCTTTTTGTGTTAAAAAATTACACAATAGGATGATGAAATGGCTATATCTTAATTTTTAAATCATTTTAGGAAAGTCTGATAGAACTGCTAAAGGAAGAGCCCAAAAGTCATCTTGGACCTCATAAACTGTATTTTGAATCTTTTACTTGGCATATTTGGGGTTTTGCAAACTGAAGATTGCAGTTAGCATGACTGAAACCATACGGAGAAGCTCTCGGAACATGTGGGCTCAGTACTGGCCTTACTACAATTCCTAGACTACGCAATATCTCCTCAAATCTACCTTTGGCGTATCAGCACCGGGATAAAAGGTTGTGCAGAGTTCCGGAAGGTGATGTTTACTTAACTGGCTCTAGACCAAGGCAAGAAGACCACACCACTGTCGCCTTGCAAACTGCTAATTAGACCTCCCAAGGAAGAGAGTTTCTTAGCTTGGGCTCGGCCCTGGGCTACACACCTGTGTTGCTAAGGCAAACCTGAGCTACTGATACTCATGTATGGTACTGCACTCTACCAGTTTGGGTCTTTCCTTGCTTGAAGGTCTCTTTATCATGCTTCCTGACATAAAGTGAATATGTTTGGAGATTCCTCTGATTTAAAGGGACGTGAAGTGAATATGTTCTGAGATTTCTCTGATTTAAAGGGACGTTGACAATGCTCATCTTCCAGAGGAAAGGGCTTTGGGATGTATTGATGAAACACACCATGTGGCAATATAAACCACATAGCAGTTATTATTGCAGGAAACTGTGCAGTCAGAAATTGTGCTGTTGTGGGGGGAGAAAACGTTTCGTTGGTTTGAGACTGAGAGTACTTTATTATAACCATGGTAAAACATATGTATAAATATCAGCCTTACAATTCTTTTCTTATTCTTGAAGTCACTGGAGAGATTCAGCTTATATTTGAAATTACTTGGTACTCATGAAGCTTTGAATTTTTTTAGTCTTTCTCACATCTATGGTATTTTGCTGCTTTATAACTCATTTATAAACCAGCCCAGGCTGGTTTTCTGGTAAATCCTATCTATTTGCTAAACTGTTTTGGCTGACAGACTTTTAGCTGAAATACAGATATTGAATTTGCAACTTTGATTCTGATGATCTACTATTGTTATTAGATCTATTAGATTGGTACATTTGGATTACACAGCTGTTTACTTGGCTATTTAGTATTGAGACTAATTAAATCATTTGTGTGTGTAGTAGACAGATAAAATGAGCTTTGATGACATCTCACATATACTTGGCACATGTAGAGGCATATGTTCTTAGGCACCAGTTTGAGGGCTTTAACAGCAAAGTTCTAGCAAATTTTACCATGTCATTTTAAGACATTGTCTCTTCCTTCTGCCTCTATTAAAGTTCTGCCCTTAGAAAAGGCAGCAGAAGAGAAAATGGTCCTTGGCCACTCCAGCTGACCATTCATCATGTAGGTGAAACCTACCTTCATCAAGGGCATAGCTTAAAAAAAATTAGCCTTGTCTTGGAGGCCAAAAAATCCAGTAGTAATCTCTAGCAGAATAAGGGGCAGGTTTTTGAAAGAAATAGCATTTTGCATCACTCAGCAAGTTTCATCACACCTCACCTGCCAAAGCCCTTTAGACCTCTTTGTGGAAAATTTGGGCAACATTAATATCCATAAAATATTGACTAAAACTCTTAAAATATCACTATGTTAATACTTTCCAAATCCAACTTTCCAAGCTTATGTAATAAGCTTTTTTGTCTCCCATTATAAGAAATATCATAAGAAGGTTTCCATACAATCCTGAGTGCCTGGCTATTGGTTTAAGCAATACAGGACAGGACACTGTAAACCTCAGAAGCTGGACAGTGCTTAAACACAGAAACAATGAACACTAAAATCTTCCCTTATTATTCTTCCTTTTGTGGCTATGCTCAAATTTGCAGCACAATTAACCATTAGAAAGTTGGAAGATCAGGGAAGCCCCTCCTGAAAATTCTCCTGTTCTGTGTTGTTGAACCACCTCAGAGATAAGTACTTTTAACAATATCTTATGCCACTGAAAGGTGTTACTAGCATTATAGGAGTCTACAGATATATTTTGCCAATGAAATTTTTCACCAATTAAATTTGTCAGAGACTGAGGCTTTCTATCACAAATGCCAAAACTGAGAGCAGGCCTGCTGTAGCTTGCCATAAGTCAAGTATTAACTATCTGCAAGAAACTGGCTGTGTGGCTTCGGCAGCGGTGAGGATGGATGCTGAGGCTGTGCAAAAGAGGGAGACAAGGGATAGATTCTTACAGAGACTGAGAAGAAAAGCTATATAAATAAATACTGTAATAAATGGGAACACAGAAAGAAAGGAAAAAGAACAATCCAGTAGGGCATAGATAAAAAACCTAGCATGTATTTCAGACAAAACCTGGCAGGAAAAAGAATACAAATGTGCTAAAATTAATATACTGCAGCAGAATGCCAGTTTTATTCTGCCCATTCATCACTGCATATGATTTCATATCCTGTTGGTAAAAAATGATGCTTTGTGGGTTCAGTCATATTCCCTGAGAGAAAGTCGCTCTGGGGACAGGGAAGGCTGAATAACCAAAACATGGGAAACGGGAAACATTTGCAAAGCACATCTCCCTTCTGCTTGGGGGGACACAACAGACTGCAGGGGAAACCACTTTCCAAAAAAGTTGCTCTTAACTCTCTCCAAAGGCTTTTCAGACAAGCTGGCCCTGTGCACAGGAAGAGATGGGGCTGTAAATCCCATCTTGTCCTGCTCAATCCAAATCTACACTGCCCAGTCCTGCTATGTCTTGTGTGTGGACACATGCCACCCTCTGGCTCTCCCTCCTTCCCCATTAGATCTCACTGCTCCCTGCCAACTTTCAGTGATGCTGTTGTGATTGATGGCTAACTCTCGTCAATGAAAATGAACTGGGTTTGCTTAAATGGTTTGAAATAACAGGTCTAGTATAACTCCTCTCTGTTTGTTCCTTCCTAACATGGGTTAGGAAGCAATCAGGCAAGGGCATCAGATGGCAAACATAAGGAGAAAATAACACTGAAAGGGATTAGACTGGAAAGAGAGAACTAAACTAAAGAAGTCCATGAGCCACAGTATCCTCAGCTGTCAGAGGCAGCACAGTGTCTTGGACTACATAAGCCCAAGAATTTCCCACCTAGTCAGGCCTTTTGGTCCAGCTAGCTCATTATTTTGTGCACATCACAGCTAACTGCCCTTCAGTTGCACTATATGACACTTGGTATTTATATCATGTGTCAATGGCTCAGCGATAGGAACCACATCAAGATTAAAACCAAGGTATTTTCCATTTGTTTCCAGTCTCTTATGCTGGCTTTATCACCAAAGAGTATAATGAGTGTAATAAGCCTTTAATTTTGTTGTTTAGAGGCAATGGAAGAAAATCATCTGTCTATGAGAGTCCCAATCTGAGAAGTCAAACCTAGCGATACACCAGGATTTGATTTCAAGATGGAGAATCCCTAGACTTAACCATTAAAACCTGAAATTTTGGAAGGCGATATTGAAGACCTTGTCAGTGAAACAGTTTTCTATTAGAATTTACTTACTCATAACAATTACACAGTTACAAGCTCAGTTTGAACAAAAGTCTCTTGAATAGAGGTAGGAATCCAGTGAAAATCTTTCTGATCATCTGCTTTGCTACAAGGCAGTCTAAATCTGAGGCAGCCTACTACAAGACGGTGTCTGCAGCAAGAGGGATGGATTTTTGTTCTTGTGGAGAAATTTGTGTGTGTGCACACATAGAGGGGTGGGGGGGTGGGGGTAGGGGCTGTCCTAATCAGAACAAAACCAAATTTCTCCTTTTCTTCTTTTTTCTCAGGTTGCCTCTGGTATGCAAACTCAGATGCCAAGTTTCAAACAGTCCTGTGTGAACGTCCTATGGCCTTGGCAGGAGAAAGGGAACCTTTTTTGAAACACAAGTGGCGGCAACTGTCAGCAATTGGTGACGGCTACTCTGAGCACATCCTATATTCCCAGCTCCTTTAAACTCATTGCCGCAGTAGAGATGCAGCATGCCTGTGTATTGCTTATGTACACGAACATGGGTGCAATACCCTACACAAAAATTTTGTGTTAATTTTGCATTTCAAAAATTCTGACTTCTTTTTAGGGTGTACTCTGACATTATACTCTCCCTGTATATCCATGACTTACATATCCGTAGGAAGAAAAGGATATTAGAAAAAATTTAGGCTTGCTGTGGAGATCCCAGACCACAGTTTTGTCCTGAAAATGTAACATTTTAATACATGTTTAATAACATTTTACTATTTTGTGAAACATTAAATACATGACAGTAAAAAAGAAGTGCTGAAAACTCCTTCCTTTTATAATGATAAGCCATCACCTTCAGAATTAATAGCAGTGTTTTAAATGTCCTGATGACATTAAATCTATCTTGCCTAAGCTACACTGTAATTTGGAATAGACTAAGCTGAAGATGTTTTTTAACCATGATTTTGAAACAGAATAACATCAGCTTAAATACATCTTATTCCAACACTTACTGTAACAGTGACGGACTTACATTTTTACAATTGTTCAAAACTTCATGCATTCATAATGTAATTGTGTAAATTAGGAATACGAATTAGTAAAACAAAGTGTGGATTCAATGTTAATAATAATTCCAGGTTCATCTATCATGACTGGTAGGTGATCCATTGTGGTCTCAGAGCTCATCACTTGGCCTGTGCTTTAAAAAATTATCCCATGGGTTTTGCTAGTTGTCAGACCCATTCTACTCTGATACTATTCCTTTGGTAACCCTTCTGGTATTCTTACTATGTCACTTAGCATATGTACATTTTAATTCATCTGAAAAGCTAAGGAAAACTATCTGAATCTGATTGTCATTCATCAACTTTTTAATGACCTCATTAGCATTCCTTTTTCTCCCTTTTTACAGTGACTATTGAAATCAGAATCTTTTTTGTTTTAACGGAGTGCTGTCAAAGAGATGGGAGGTCTTTGGGTTACCTCTCCAGAGATACTTAGAAAAAAAAAAGGGTCACTACTATTGTAGGCAAGTTAGATACCATCCCATCTGATGGCTTAGCGTTATCTACTACTGCTGAAGTCACTTTTTCTGCTACTTCTTCCATCAGTGCAATAACCTCTAGCAGAAAAGTATGACAGTGGACCAGTGAAGTCTGCAACTCACATGTTAGAATCACCTAAGCCTGTCTGTTGAAACATGAATTGAGTGCAGGAACTAAACAGTGGACCATACTGGTTCAGTTCAACATTGTCTCTTCAACAGACACAAACTCTGTAAGTCCCACCCTGTAAGTTGCAGACCTCTAATCCAAAATTTGGATCCTCAAAACCTTTACGCAGCCTCTGCCTGGCTCTGTGGACACATCCATGCTATATACAGAGATATTTTTCCCTAATTGAAACTGTATGTGCATGCCTGAATAGAAGCGCCTGGGCATGATAATACCAAGCAGATAGTTGCCTAAATCCAGCAGGCTGTGTATACCAGATATTCCTCTCCCAGTGATGCACACCTATCAAATTTCCTTGTATGGTTCTTGCACTAGTGTTGGCAGTACTTTCTCCTCTTTATCACTAGTTGATGGGTAGACATTTATCCAGAAAATGAAGAACCAAAATCAATTCTATCTGACAACATGTATATCTACATTTTTACTTCCAAAGTGACTTATCACACCACCAAGCACCTAGTCTTTCTGTTCCTGTCATAGGACAACTCAGTGTGGGCTGAGGGAAATAGCAGTGGAGCAACTGGAACCTGAAAAGGTACCTTGAGTACTAGCCTAGAAACTCAGTCTTACTTTCTTAAGCTTTACCCAAATCACTGAATATATTAGGAGAAAGGGCTGGCAAAAGTACTTCCTAAACTTACTCAAATGCTTGGCCAAATGCTTGACCAGTTCTGATTTTGGATATGATCCCTAGTGCAACAGGCAGCATCAAGCTGACAGCAGAAATAGGAAAAGGAACATTTCACATGTGTGCAAGGTTGTCTTAGGTGGCTGGATAACTATTAATTGTTCTGGTTCACTCAGGGCACTGTGATTTCTGTTTGCCTCAGGAAAACCTATAGTCTCCTTTAGGCTGTAAACCAGTGCAAGGCTCTTTGTTATGTGCTTGTTTCCAGTTATTTTGCAGGACAAAAAATGTAGCGCTCCCCATCGTGACAGCACTGCAGTATTTGTTAGCTCGACGGTTGCAGTGTGTCCTGGCTGAAAGGTATTAGTTGAAGCTACAGTCCCAAGGAAGACTGGCGTCTTTGCATAAATTCGCAGTTATTTTTCCTAGATGTGCTGCACAGAGAGACTTTGCCATTATAGTCTGTTTTCAATATTCATCTTTTTTCCAAAATGTCAAAGTGGAAGGAGGCCTTCATGGTTAAGATCGCAGCTACATTTTGACTGATTTTAAATGAGCAGTGCAGAGTATGTATCATGTTGTCTGGGAATCATGTTAGAGCTACTAAACACTAGGGTTTCTGGCTCACAATATTTTTACTGTTATTATTTAGTAACTGAGTGCCAGGGAGACAAAGAATATCTTCCAATTGAATCTGGGTGACTACAAAGCCAGACGTGAAAGAGGCTGAAGTGAAGACAGCTCAGGCAGTGCTATAATCTATCTTTTACAACATTCACTAGAGCACTTTGAGTCTATGTCACCACACCATTCCTGGATTTTTTATTTTGAGAACTACCTAAAACACACTGGCAGCCTAGACTACAGGGATCATTGATTTTGCTAACCTAGCTGAGGGCTAACTTACCTTTGGGCTACAGAAATAGACTACTAAGTCACAGAGCACTAAAATCTATACTTGCAAGTCACGTCACCTCTCACATATAAGAATTTTCTAGTTTTTGGGTCGGAAGCTCTTGTGCAGTGATAACAATTATTTGTTGCCTGAAGAAGGCCCACTTCAGGGTCCTTTCATGGTAGGCATTGTACAGACCCTTGATAAGAAAGGTTGATCTAGCAAGTTTACAATAAAAATGTGGGATGAAAAGTATTGCATCTTGATTTGTAAGAATATTTGAGATTCTGGAAGAAATGTCAAAATGAAAAAAAGACTCATTGTGAAAATGGATCTGTTTGGTTCATCATACATCATAGCGATTTTGAGAATTATATTTTTATTTTGACTTTAAAATACAAGTTATTAATATTTCCATTACTAACATGTTGAAGCTCAGGACATTTTCCAGTGAGGAATTACATCATTTCATTGGAAAATCTCAGCATGGACTTCTCAGACCTTTAGCAGTGTTAACCCATTTTTTATGAATCAGGACTTTACTAACATTAAAACCGTTTCTCAATCACTTTGGAAAGCTACAAACTGCCTCTACTTTAATACACCAAACACTTGTATATAGTTAAGAAACTATCACATCGAGGACTTACCAGACCGTTATTAGCTCTTACCAAAACCATGTGTTCTTGAAAGGAGTATCTATAAACTTTTCCATGAGCCAAGCCCACACACAAAGAAAAATGAAAACCTAAAAGTGGAATTTAGAACAATTGGGTAATTTTCTAGATCTGGCAGGAGGATGGAGGCTGAGACCGCACAAGGGAATTCAGGGTCATTAACATCAGTTACAAAGCACCAGTCTGAGAGAGATGTGCTTTTGATGACTGTTATTATTTTAAAAGTACAATAGTTGAGAACAAGCTTTATTCACAAGAGCTACCATCTAAATTTTTAAAACAGGCCACCTAGGGGGATCAGCTTTGTAATCTTTTGTGAATAAACATTGCTCAATATCACCGAGTGCTTCAACAGGCTATAGAGTGGTCTTGAGTTTTCAGGAAATTAAATGAGATTGATAAGCTTCTTTATAGAGACCTAGCAGAAAGACTGGCATGTCACAGCACTTGTGATAAGGGTAAGGTACAGCCATCGCAGCTTGACGAACACTGTTATACAAAAAGCAAGAGGGAGCAGCATAATTTGGGACAACTGATAAAAGAGACCCCATTACCCATTACCCCATTAAGTGCACTCCCAACTCATTAGTGATAGAAAATAATAGCTCCAAAATGCCTATGGAATTATATGGTGGTCTTAGTGCACCTCCCAGTGTCGGCGTGGTGGTCAGACAGTCCACCTTGCCTGCAGGCACATATGACACTGTCTTGGGATGACGCAGCTCCTCAAGGTGGAGCAGGTCCCAAGGGTCATTGATGGCTGAGAAGACTATACATGCATTATTACCTTGAACAGCCCTTCTCAATCTCTATTTAATGATATTTTAGCAAACCCTTGAGAGACATCATATCAATACTCTTGATCAATCCAAGTGTTTTGTACTTCAAGGAAAGGTTCCCCTCCTTCCAAAACATACAGTTTTGTTTGCTGCACAGTCTAACCCCTGTATTGCTCATTGGATTTAAAAAAATAAATTCTACTCAAAATGTACATTTGCAAATATAAACTACACCAGAATTTAGACAACAATCCCATGCTATTCCTTCTCCACTGTATTTAAAAGATTCAAAAATAATTTCTGTTATAAATCCTTACTTTAAATGGGTTTTCTTTAGTGTCAGAACAAATATTTCTGAAGGGACTTCAAAATTGATAAATGTTCTCAATTTGAGATGATTGTCTTTTCTTTATGAAACAAAAAATTTCCTAAATAACAACTAGAGATCTAACTCCAGTTCTCTGTGAACAACTGTAATGCACTCTATTGCACCTTTGTCTCACATTTGTGGAACTATTGAAGAAATCTCAGAAATAATCCAAGAATTGACAAGCAGAACTTCTCTTTACATAGTAATAATGGATATGTTCATGCCTAGCTATCCATGTTGCATATATTAGATGTGATTTTACTTGCACATGGATGTACTGGCAACTTCAGTGCAAGAAATCCAACACAGAATGTATTTAATTAGCTTTTCAAGTGTTTACATAGTTATTGTCTAATCTCCTTGAACACCTCCAAAATACATAAAGTGGTTATATGGTGGCCTAAATTCCTAGCAAGGTGGTAAATGTTAAATTAACAGCATTGAGCTAATTTGACTGCAGTCTTTTCTACCTTAAAAAGAAAAAAAATATAGTAGTTTTAGTTAAAAAAAATTTCCCTGTATTTAGTCGTGACAATTTCGTATGTATGCAAATATATAGAGACACACACACACACGCATATATTCTTTTCAAGCTATTTTATTTCAGTTCAGCTGAAATACTTCTAATAAGTTTGAGCTCATTTGAAATTAAATGGCCAAACCAAGCTGAAAAGTGTTTCCCACCACCTTTAAAGCGGTTTGAAAACCACACTTCAAACTGAGCAGGTGCACCTCTTTCTTGTAGACAAGTAGAGTCTTATAGACTCAAACAATAAGAAACACCATTTTGCATGTAAACAGGGCCCTGGGCACAAATTTTTGAAAATGTTGTCCTTAAAATTTATTCTGAAGTTCATTGTGGCTGCAGCATAATGCATTTACCAACACGCTTTAGTACAGTAAATGCCTTTTGGACCATCTCATTCCATTCCATAATTGTTTTCTGGGGAAACCCTTACCCTGTACTTGATTTATGCAATACAGATGGTTGGTAAAACTTGAATTTTTATTGATGCATAGTAATATCTTTCTCAGCACCCTTAAAGAAAGTGACATAATTCTTTAAGACATAATATTACGCTTAGGAATTGCTCTAGAGGATCATAAATCTTTTGTGAAACTCTTCCAGCACTCTGCTAGTGTTAAATAAACCATGACTAGAAATGAAATTCAAAATAGTTTGAGTGATTTCTGCAAAACGTTCTCCATTTGCCAATTATGTAGCACTATATTTCATCCTATCAGTTATTCATTATTCTTTGCTAAAAATACAGCAATGGCAAGGGATTTTTGTGAGTTTCAGAAGAATTACAGATGACCCACTTAATGAAAACCAGGCATTATTTTATAAAAAATTACAAAGTCGGTGAACTAAGTGATGATGACATGGTATTTGTTTATCAATGTAGTTTTCTTGATAAGAAAAAAAAGCCAAGCTCTGTTGAGAAGAGTGTTTATTCAAAGCTGTGTTCAAAAAGGCTGGCTGAGTCTTCTGAGTTGATGACTAATTCACACCCCATCCTGATGGTCCTTAGCAGGTGCCAGAGTTCCAAAAGGCAAAGTCCTGAAGGAATAACCATAATCTAAATATGTTTGTCTTGAAATTAAAAAAGGCCACACTCATGTCTACGTTCCTTCCCAAATCTCCTTGAAATCCTTTCTTTACTACCATATTCATTGTCTTACTGTCCCTCCTCCCCATATCAACGTTTCCTTTAGATTTGCCATTTCAGCTCAAATCCTGAGTTGGGACCCTTAAACATGTCCTGAGTTCAGCTGGCTAAAGTTCATTTTAAAGCATTCTAGGTATTTTTATAGCTGGGGGTGTTTTGACTTACCTTCAAAACTCAAAGGAACTTCCTTTCAAGTCCCAGAGCATCAGGAGCTCTGACTCAAGGATAATGATGTTCCCCCACAGCCTGGCTGTGCATTTCAGCAGACTGAAGGCATCAGCCTGGACCTTGAGAAGTTCTTTGCCCATACAGAAAGCTGAGTCAGGAACCTGTTCAAGGCTCCAATGTGATGTTTAACATAGAAAATACAAGCAAGCCTCTAAAATAACATAGTAAGGCAGGTGTATTGGAAAAGAAAAGACTTGGTATTACTTTTTCTTTGTCACTCCTTTCCTGGCCCCACAGGCAACCTTGGCTCACATTAACAAGGAAAACAAATCTTGATGTTGTTCACAGTATGTTACATACCATCCTTATTGCCCCTGAAAATCAGGAAACACTGACCTAGAAGAAGGTGGTTATGTTTTGAATTACCTCAATTTTTTTCAGACTTCCCCAGCTGGTTGATCTCTCGCTGCTGTATGAAGAGTTGCCAGCTATGAGAGGGGATGTTTCCTACCTCTAAAGGAAAAGATAGTGTGATCCTACACAGGTATGATTAGCTGTTGTGCTTTGATTTCCATGCTAGCTGCAAGTTTTGAGCCTGTCCTCCCTAATACGAAAGCACTCAAAAATAATGAAGAAAAACTAGCTTCCTAAAACATGTGTGATATAAGAGACAATAAATAAAAGAAACATCAGCAATAACTCTGGGGACTTGCTTTAAATTATGGAAAGCAAATAGCAAAGTTTATTGCAAGTGAAACAAACATCATTTTCACTTCTTGTACTAGTTTATGGCAAATCAATTCAAAGTTCTTCTTGTGTGTGTTTTAAATAGTGATTTTCCATTAACAAGGCATATACCAGAAAAAAATCCTAAAAGCACTGGCCCTTTAGTCCTTATTATCCAGGCTTTGATTCTCAGAATATGTCTACATCATACAGTGGAAATCAGCTTAACAGTTTAGAATAAGCCCCAGTTGGTATAATGCAGTGTTTGGTCAGGCTATTTCACCCTGTGACTAGAGTGCTTTCAGGATTCAATTGACACTTCCGCCTATCATTTCCTTGAGTAGAGTGCCATTTCAGTTATGTCCTAGCTGAGGCATCTTTGCGTAGAGTCCTTTGAAAAATGTACATTCATGCCTTTGGTGGTAGATAGGCAGGAGCACAAGAGCATGGCTGTGGCTGGGAGACCGTGTCATGAACTCAGGTCTGAGAAGAATCACAGGGAATCAAGTCTGACTAGCAGACCACAGACTCATAAGGAAGATGAATAAGAAGAGCTTCATAGAGATACAAAGTTTGAATATGACCAGAGATTAATGTGATGCTGACCTGAAGCCCAACAATTGCTTTTTACTTTCCCAAAAGAAGATTCCATAAAAATCAAATAATTCAGGTTGGATAAAACCCAAGTTTTAGTGAAGTATATTTCAGTTGAAGATATTTGACCAGCTCTAACAGTTTATAAAACGTATGGAGACATAAGAAGTGGATCGAAGCAGTTCACCATCTGGTACTGTAAATAAAACCTTTAATCCTCATGACTAAAGTAAACAGGGCAGCTGCCATGACATCCCTAACACTTCATTAAATCAAAAGTCTACAGCACCTGTAGAGCTGAAACTTTACTGCAATCCCAACACGTGAGATTTGTGAGTCAGTCCACGAGACTGGTGGGTTCTGGGAGTGATAACCTTTATTCTTACTGTGAGTAATGAGGGAAGGCATGCCTTGTCTGCCAGCACTGCAGGAGAGAAATTTAAAAAAATATTCATATGGTAAAATGTCTTCACCAGAGAGAGAGAGAGAGAGAGAAAAGGATTGTCCTCATTAGAAGTACAAAAAATTACCAATAATATATGAACCTATTATTCACAAGGGAAGAGCTTCTAGTTCACAGGTATAATTTCTCTTCTGATAAGAATGTAAAACATTTATTTGTGATATTCCTTCTGAAGGTAACTGAGTTGACTTAAAAACATTCAGAATCTTCCTTTCATGGATGGTCAGTGATTTTTAAAAAGAAGGAATTGAGAAGTTTTTTGAAACTTGTCTCTTGCGCCTCCAAGTAATTAATCTATTTCACAAAAGGATACCTCTCTTCCCACAAAGTCATCCCCTAATTAAAACTCAAAGTACTGTGTCCTTTCTGGTTATGGCTGACTTTTTCCAAATTGTAAGGAAAAAGCTATATCACTATATCTGTAGTGCAGTATTTCTTTCCCTGGAGATTTACCATCAAGGAGAAGTGAGGAACTCATCTCGCTAGATGAGTGTTCAATGCCTGTTTGAAATACATGAAAGAAAACCAGCACTCAGTGAGTCTGGTTTAATGCAGGTGCTCTTCTTTGTTCATAATGTCCTTTATTATTTTCAGCATAATAACAATTTTGATATTACTCATTTTACAAGAAGGTGAAATACTGGTTAGATTGGTTCAAAATGGAAAACAGTTTTCAGACAGATGAGCCTCATATATTCACAGACAACAGTGAACCTGTTTAAGAACTACTTTCAAATTTTCAGGTAAAGACTAAGGAACTCATCACAACTGGAACAGATGGCACAGCCCATTTTCTAGTCTATTAACTTTTATAGATCACTGAAGGATCATAATGAAATAGAGATAATCCAGAAAACAGGGAAGATTCCTGAACTAGACTTAGGATGCTTTTGCTGTTTTGGTTTGATATATAGGATCTCTTAATTTTGTTACACAAAGCATAAGGATACATTAAGATTACATGTATATATAAAATGAATATTTGATTGAAACTGGACAAGTCAAATAATGCTGTAATATAGAAAATATTTCTAAGCAGAATATAAATAATCCTGACGTGTGTGCATTTAACATAATTTATGGAAGTTACAATTTGTTATTAAATGCTACTTTGAGGTAACTGAATTTCATCAACAAATCACTATCAAGTTTTTTAAGCTACTTTGTACAAATATGTAAACTACCTCTATAATTCTTTCTGAAATGTTATTCCATTTTTCAATGGAATCAAGGAGAGAAGATTGTTGAACTTCCCTTTTAAGTTCAGGAAAGAAAATGACTGTTTTGATGTATGTAAAAATATATGACCAAGGCGGCTCACCATAGTGTATGTCATGTTAAGTGTAACTCAAAGTCTCTTTATCAATGTTTGACCCAGAGGCTGTTGTTTCCACTCATTTGTTATTAATTTACTCAGAGTCACCTGAAAGACAGTAACTGAAATGCTGTAGTGGGATGCCTCTCTATACAACACATTGTAAAATTATTTCCATTTGGAGACTCAGTCTTTGTTGCTCTCAACATGGAGAAAAGTTTATATGTAGAAATGTATATCATTTCTGTGTCACTTTCATTTGTAAGGCAAAAGACATCTTGTGAAGCCAATCAAATTAAACACTCAAATAGAGGAATCATTGTGCAAATAATCCGTAATTTGTAAGTATCAACTGTCAAAAATATTCTCATAATTTGTTGCATTATTCAGTTACCAACTGACAGAGTTTTTTATTAGATCCAGTTAAACAAAACAATTGACCATACTAAATTTTTTCAGGGCCCTTTAGTGAAATTGAAACCATTGTTAAGAGTAAAGTAGAATTATTCAGAATTTAAAAGTTACTGCTGAATTTCATATATACTCTCTACAACAGAAAACACATCTAAATTAACTTATTGCATAATCACTACAAATGACCAAATCTAATATGATCCATGTGAAATGTGGGTTAAGAATTATAAATCTAATACAATTTTGTCTTTACCTGCACATATCTAAAACCCACATCTGCTTATATAAGCAATACCTGAACCTACCCCAAAGAACGACTCTCCCATGTGTGAACACATAATCCTAAGTATTTTACCCTATTAGGAGAGTACTTCTTTGACCATTTTTCTTTTCTCTGTAGCCTAGTAGTAATACAATCAGAATTGCAGCACTAAACACCTAATCCTTAGGCCTCACTTGAAATCATACTTAAAAATAAATAATGTCATAATGAATAAAAAAAAGAAAAATAGTTTCCCACTAGATCACTTTATATGTTAAACTTACCTTAATATCTTATAAAACTTTTCCCAGCTAGTTAAAACCTTTCAATTCACCATCTTTATTTAATAACATTTATTATAAATTACTGCATGAAAATTTAACTTCAGGGAATAAACATAGATATTTTTAATGTCCTAAAGAAGCAAGACTTGAAAATTGAACTTATGAGTTGAATCTAACCTGTGTAAAAGTAATAAAATCTGCAAAAGTTGTAACACTAATCATAGGAACACAACTAGGTAGCCAGATGCAAAGATAATAAAAGAAACAGCAGAGGACACTCAGTAGGTGCAAACCTTAAATGGGAAAAATATAGCCTAAGGATTTGTGAAAATAATGGAAAGCAGTGATTTACAAAATTATACTGTAATTTTGCTTCTTGATGCCTGTGTCTGTTTTGTCCACAGCCTTTAACATAGCAACTTACGTCAGCTTAACTAAGATGAGAACATATTCAAAACCAATACTAACTGTAACCTGTATCATTTTATGCTCGTTACTCAACATCTTCTAACTGTCCATAACTAAACTTCTATTTTTATATATTTTTATAGCACTTTAAATCTGTTCTGCTTCTTTAAATTTCCTAATGCTCCCCCATGAAAGCACGCTTGCTAACCTTTTCACTGTAGTTAATCAGCAGAGCTGGGTGGCCCAAGTCATTCTCCGAGGACAGTGCCTGGTTGTACTGATGCTCCACCAGGTAGTTCAATGGGAGAAGTGGTGGGAGAGGAGAAACGTACTCTCGTTTGGTACTCCCCACCAAACCCCTGTATTGTGATCTCTGTCTGGACTGGTGTGCCACAGACTAGGTTAAGATGGGCAATGGCACAGCAGGTTTAATGAAGGAATAGCTGCCCTGGACATGTGGGATGAAGGAAGAGAGCACACGAAAGATGGCAGAGGTGAGGTACCCACTTGCCTCATAAGACTTTTTAAAAGGACATCTCGAGTGTTTTTGTAGCCTTCAGAGCCCCAAAAGCGGCCTTTTGTGTGGACACAGCAGGGTGTCATTGAAAGAAACTGCGACAAACCACAAGGTGGTGGGCAGGGGTGGTTACGCCACCAACTTCAGGGCTGCACTGGGGAGCCAGAGAGGGAATTTGCTAACCTGAGTGCCAGTGCTAACTCAACTGAGCAACGGTCTAGGCAGAATCAGGTTTTCACCTTTCCCATGTTACAACCGGGAAGTTAACGGTGAGAACCAAGTTGTTTTCCATTCACTTTCCATAAACATTACTTTCGTTGTTTGGGAAGGGATGAAAGGAGTTATGGGAAGAATGGATGCCCAATCTGAACCAGTGTTGCCACTCTTCATTTGTAGCTTTGCTGTATACAAGGATGTTAATAATATGTCTGTGCATTAAAATCTCATTCAAACTTATTTTTCTCATGATATAAAGACATTTTCTAAATACTGCTTTTTTTCCAAAAAAATATGACATAAATGATACCACAGAAAGTAATTTGATTCCAAGTTTGTGAATGTAGAAAAATAATTCTTAATTCATTCACGGATTTATTTTATGCTTTTTCTACAACACCAGGCTTCAATTCCTCAGTGGGTTTCAGCAGTATTTGACCCCTATCTGAAAATTCGAGAGTTTGCTTTTGAAACTCATTAGAACCCTGATGTTAGAAAACTATTTTTAATTGTATTTATTGTGCCAGTAACATACTAATGAGATGAGTTAGAAATACAAAAAATGTTATGATCAATAAAAAAATGGTTGGCACATTATATATAAAACCAGAAAATCCTCAAAAAACTATGTTGTGAAAACAAGGTTTCCAAAGTTATAAATAGCCATTATAGTCATTAAATAAATAGTCATTAAAGTATATTTTCCACTATGTATTGCATAACACCTCTCAAACTGCTTCAACGTGTGGGTCCGAAACCAAGAGGTGGTGAGATGGAAAATATTCTCCCCATTAACGGGAGGTAAGCATGTGGAGTATCTTAAAATATGAGGTCTTTTGCATCTTTGTGCAGTACTTACAGACTCACCTGTTCATTTCTCTGTTTCCCTTTTGGGGCATCTCAAATGGGTATCAAATAGCTCCTATCCCATTTTTCTTTACTTGTTTAGAGCAATTTATTGTTACCCACCTTCTAAGAGTATTATGAAGTTTATGAAAACGAAGATGATTTCTCCTTTGCTGGACAGCTCCAGGGCGTGAAAAGCTGGCCCGAAGCCTCACAAACTGTACCGTGCTGTAATACACTGGCAGGCAGTGGGCAGAAGCTGCAAAGAAACTCCAGAAAGCCAGATATTGTCCTTCCCAACTGCAATGACCAAGCTGAACAGTTAAAGAAGAAAAGAGTCACACTTCTGGCAGATATTTTCAGCAGTTCAACAAGGGAAACAGTTGTACTAGCACATACTTTGGGGCATTCTGTACTGCAGTGAAAGAATGAGAAAAGCAAGAGAGTTAAGTGCATTTCCCACTGGGCAAAAAAGGGAAAGAAAGGAAACTGAATTCTGACCTCAGAAAACAAAGTAATATTTTTCTTTTCAAGATAGCAAGTCTGAAGGAAATATGCCAGCAGCTTTGAGTACCTAAGCAAACTAGAAAAATGACAACAAAATAATATGCAGCATGTTGCCAAAGAGACCTACCAAGGCAATCGATCAAGTGCAAAAAGCAATATTGAAGCAGGTGCGTATCCTGGAAAATCACAGACAAGTTAAAAAGATGCGATATTGCTGATGTCATTGTAAAAAAAAACCCAAACACAAACTTAGTGTAAGGCATCCATTGCATTAGCAAAGAACAGAAAGGACTGAACTTTTGAGAGACAGTCACTTGTAAAAACCCAAACATTTCTTAAACTGAACCTCAAGCAGTGGATTGAACTGGTTTGCAAACAAGTGATCAAGCTATATAATCGAATGAAACACAAACGAATATGTGCAGCTCCAATGGAAACATTTAAATGGGGAAATGGGAAAAACAAGGTTAAACTTGGAAAAAAAAAATCTTTGAGTGTAAAAGGGTGTCAAAATCATAGCCTTCTGCTCGGCAAAAACAGTCTGAAAGTTGCTTATAGAAAAGAGAAGTTCAACTACATTGTCCTACAGCTGCAAAGAAAAATCAGCTGAAATAATAGTATCTCAGAGAAAGTGATTGCTGTTTTCAGAAATACTACAGTTTTCAAAAACATATCCAAACATTGCTGCAAAATGGTCTGTAATGTTATGAAAATGGAGTTGTTGGAAACACCTCCAAAGGGACAAAGTCAGATTGTGAGGATGAAACAAGCTTACTCATTGTCATGGTTTGGGCTGGACTGGTCACCGAGGAGAATGACAAATGCTCTCCCCCACCTCTCTCTTCACGGAGAGGAGGGAGAGAGAGAAAGAGACCTATGAGTTTAGAAGGAACTAAACTACTTTAATGAAATATTAATAAGAAAATAATAAAAAGAAAATTATGAAATATATATGAACCATATCAAGCTCCCAGGATGACAATCGCGTCACCAGCAGGCACTGGGGAAGTCCCAGACTGGACTCAGTGACAGATGGGAACTGGATTCCAGATCTGGATTCAGGATCTGGATCAAAGGCAGACGCAGAGACAGAGTCCTCCCAGGACGCCGGCCATTAAAGAAAAGAGAGCTGACCCTTTGATCCCTCAGCTTTTATACTGAGCATGAGGCAGATGGGATGGAATACCCTGTGGGTCAGTTTTGGGTCACCTGTCCTGGCCGCTCCTCCCCGCAGGTGTGACCCCTCTACGCTCTTCCGCTTCCGACCCTCCAATGGGGCAAATAACAAAGTTGGCTGGCCTTGGGTGTTATAGCAGTAAGTACAAGCAAGAGCCTCTCTGCATCCCATCCCTTGGCATCAACTATACACATGGGTCTTACCACTCTGAGAGCGAACAGTTTTCTGCACGTCATGCTGTTAATTTCAGCAGTTAGAAGAGGCCTAGCTAAAAAGTAAAGTTACTGAACAAAATTGGTCCTGTTTTACCTCAAACCAGGACATTCCGCCCCTTATTCCATACCATTTGCATCTTGCTCAAATCACTATTACTTTTTATCTATCAAATCTGTACACGCACAGATATATATATGGATACATGCAGGTCACTAATCTATGCTTTATCTTTAGACATAAAAGTTTGTTAAGTCCATTTAGTTCATGATTGCAGGGTCTCATCTCAGGGCAGGAAAGATGATATGAAATTCCTTGTGGTTCTTGCCCACGGCTAGCATGTCCATCTCAAACAGTTTTGCTGGACACCACTTGATGAAGCTAGCTCAGGTTTCATCACCACCACGTCATCCTGAAAAACACTTATTGAACACTGTTAGTATTATGTAGCCATTAATATTATATAGCTCAAAATTGAGTATTCTCCCCAAGACTTAAATTCCCTTGTACACATTGAACTTCTCCGTTCTTCAGCATCACCCACCAAGTACATCCAGGTCCTGGAGCAAAAACAGTCCCACAAATGGGTTTGCCTTTGCCTGAAGCAGGAGAAACCCAAACAGTTTTCCCCA